>PVJX010026659.1:0-25608 GCA_004027295.1 Dolichotis patagonum
AAAAAAAAAAAAAAAAAAAAAAAAAAAAAAAAAAAAAAAAAAAAAAAAAAAAAAAAAAAAAAAAAAAAAAAAAAAAAAAAAAAAAAAAGAACATTTTCTCTAATTCAGAAGGGACCATCCAAAACTACATAAGAACTCCTAAATTTATTATGCTGAGGGGGAAATGACGTTTTTGCTGTTTAATGGGATCTGGAATCATAGTCTGCTAAGCAATCATTGGCAGGATACTTTCAGAGCATACAATGTTTCCTGTTGTACATTCAAATTTATATAGTAGTCGCCATCATGTTTTTAGCACTTGTCATGTGCTAGGTATTATTATATATACATAATATACATAAACTCATTTAACTTTATATACATAAACTTTATATACATAAACTCATTTAACTTAATAAACTTTATATACATAAACTCATTTAATCTTCATCATTTCCTCGGAATGAGGCCATGTTATCATCCCCACTTGCCAGGTAAGGACACTGTGTCACAGAGGATTAAGTAAGTTGGCCAAAGTCTTACTAAGAGATGACAGTCAGGTTCTGAAATCGGACCTGGACTGAGGTGGTAGAAGCTGTATGTAATTCAGTTGATAAGATGAAATGGCCTGGGAGATGTATAGTAAAATGTTGGAGAACTTGATATTAGGATCAAATTGATCTGAGTGTGTATCTCAGCTCTTCAGCTTAAAAGATGTGCAACCTTGAACAAATAACTTTTGTCCTCCAAATCTCAAGATATTCACATATAAAATGAAGAATAAAAGTACCAATAACTTAATAGGATTTTATGGTAATCAAATGAACAAATAAAGTACATAGCATGGTGCCTGAAATACAGCAAATGAACCCAAAATGTTAGCTTTTTTACAAAATATGCTTACTGGAAAAGTTACCAAATACTTTAATCTTTGGCACTAGAAACAACATACACCAGATCTCAGGAGGTGGTTCAGCCAATTGGGCTCTCCGCAGAGACGCCTTCACACTTTGGGGAGCTGGCTAAGGTTGTTGTTGTGGTGGCAGTATTTGTGGCAGCCTTGCTGTGATTGGAATGTGGGGTAAGTATCATCAGTGTTCTAAACTTTGTTTCCATTGCGATGTATTTTAAAAATAATTCCTGCGAATGCTGAAGGAGTCATTAGCTGACTGAAACCTGATTTAAAATAGGTGGGCTTTCTTCATCTCAACTTTTTTTATTTTAAAGAGAATAAAACAAAAGAGGGCAGAACAAAGCAGATCAGAACAGGACAAAATAGGCAACACAGTACTTTACATTAAAACAACCAGACATTAACAGTAGCTATCACAATTATCTCTTTCTCTGCTATAGTTGAGCATAGTTTCAAATACAATAATATCAAACATAACAAAATAGTATAAAACCATTCAAAGAGTGAAAGAATTACAGGGCATTCTGAACCGAATAACAGAGAATGACCCATGGGTACTATAATATCTCATTTTTGATAAAAATTTTTTGTTTATACTATCACACATATTCAAATCCCAAGAAGACACAATGTGATAGATAGAACCAATGGAAATAGAAGAATAGGAGCTTGGTAGAACTTCTAAGAAGGACAATATTAAATCAGCAATAGCTGTCATAATGTTTTGTTTTCTTCAAAACAGCTGTTCATACCATCACGCATGATATAGTCAAACAAAACAGAATAAAATCATTCCAAATGATGAATGAAAACATTGAAAGGCTTCAAAGCAAAGGCTTCAAAGCTATGAGATGGGGACTCATGCTTACCATAAAATCTTATATACTCTTATCAACTCTCATACTAGGGAGACTATACAGTATTTACACATGTGAGTCTGGTTTATTTCGCTTATGAGTATGGCCTCAAGTCATGTCCATTTATTTATAAATATTTCAATGTGATCATTCTTTATAGCTGAGTAGTATTCCATTGTATAGAAATACTGCAATCTTTTTATCCAATCCTCAGTTGATGGGCACTTAGGTTGTTTCCAAGATCTGGCTATTACAAATTGTGCTGCTATAAACATGGGTGCACATATATCACTGTGGTATGATGCTTTCAGATCTTCTGGGAATATGCCTAGAAGTGGAATAGCTGGGTCAAATAAGACCTCCAGACTCAGCTTTTTGAAGAATCTCCAGACTAACCTCCACAGTGTAATCCTCCATATCGATAGAGCCAAAAGCAAGAACCATATGATCATCTCAGAAGCAGAAAAAGCTTTTGATAAGGTCCAACACTCATTCATGATAAGAACCTTACAGAGAATTGGAATAGATGGTCTTTACCTCAATATGATAAAGGCCATCTATGACAAATGTACAGCCAGCATCATACTAAATGGCCAAAACCTGAAAGCCTTTACCTTAAAATCAGGTACAAGACAAGGATGTCTCCTGTCACTGCTCCTATTCAACATAGTACTGGAAATACTAGCCAGAGCAATTAGACAAGAGAGAGAAAAGTAGTAAAGATAGGAAAAGAGGAAGTTAAATTATCATTATTTGCAGATGACATGATACTTTACATAGAAGACCCCCAAAACTCCATTGAAAAACTCCTAGATATAATAAATAAATTCAGCAATGTAGCTGGATACAAAGTCAATACTCAAAAATCAAAAGCATTCCTATACACTAACAACAAAAATAATGAAAGAGAGGTAAGAGAAGCCACACCCTTCACACTAGCATCCAAAAAAATGAAATACTTAGGAATTAATCTCATGAAAGAAGCAAAAGAGCTACACAAGGAAAATCATAATACCCTGAAAAAAGAAATCGAAGAGGACCTCAGAAAATGGAAAGGCATCACCTGTTCATGGATAGGAAGAACAAACATTGTGAAAATGGCCATTCTCCCAAAATTACTATACAGATTCAATGCAATCCCAATCAAAATACCACTAACATACCTCATAGATCTAGAGAAATCACTCCTAAAATTCATCTGGAACCAGAAGAGACGTAGAATAGCAAAGGCAATTCTAAGCAGCAAAGTCAAGGCAGGAGGCATCACAATCCCTGATTTGAAATTATACTACAAAGCTACAGTAATAAAATCAACATGGTACTGGAATAAAGCCAGACCTGAAGTTCAATGGAATAGATTGGAAGATACAACCACAACCATCTCAGCTATTGATCTAGAGCTGGTTTCTGATTATATTATGCTAAAGAAGAAAGGCAAGGTAAATTTTTTTTGTTTCCTACAAGACTTGTAAAAAAACTAGAAGATAGGCTACAAACAAACTGGCTAGTGTTGGCAATAAGTAGAGGAAGAGCAGGCCATGTATCAATTAGCATATTGTTATTGGGATATATATATATATATATATATATATATATATATATATATATCAGGGATCAAACTCAGGACCTTGTGCCTGCAAAGCAGGCACTTATGCTGTTGAGCTAAATCTCCAGTTGGGCCATATTTTTAAATTCCTTTTGCTGCCTAATTCTTACAGCAAAGGAGTGGAGGGAACCAAAGCTTACAGTGTATGACTGAAGTGGCTGAAGCAGGGGAGTAGTCCTCATGCTGCTTCTTTTGCTGGGATCCTTCAAAAAAAGATACCAGCCTCTGCCGTGCCAGCCTCCGTGGACTGAATGCATGGAGTTGCATGCTGGACACAGATGGCCGACAACCTCAATGGCTCCCATGGCAAACACTGGGAGCCAGACATGAGAATTTTCATTTTAAAAAAAAGAACTTGTTACTTTTATTTTAAGTGTTCACCTTAGGAAGTCCATTTTAGTGATTTTTTTATGATTATATGTTATACAATACAATACAATTTTATGATTATATGTTATTCATATAGTATACTGGGCATACTATATGTGTGTTATATAAAATGCATATATTACAAGGCTAAACAAAATGTATTTAGATACATAGTCTCAAGGGCACAGAAAGATTTCCAAATAAGTACAAAGAAATTTTGTTTGTCCTTCTGAATCACTGAAATTCTTCAGAGCTCCCAAATTCTTTAGGGAGTATTTTCCAAGCAAATATATTGCATTTACAAATACATTGCAAATATAATTGCAATGTAACCATCAAATTACTGAAATTCAAATTGATACATAACTATAATGTAATCCATAGGTCCCATCCAAGCTTCACCAATTGTCCAAACAATGCCACTTATAGTAAAAGGATCCAGTTCAGAAGTATGGTTTATGTTTAGCAGGGGAGGTCATGTCTGTCCAGGTTCCTCTATAATTTCTCAGCCTCATCTTAACTTTTAATATCATGCCACTTTGGAACATTTCAGGCTTGGCTAGTTAATTTATAGAATGTGCTTCAACTTGGATTTCTCTGACATTTCCTGAGTATTAGACGCAATTGTGTGTCTTTAGCAAGAATGTCACAGAAGTTACCATAGCTTCTTATTGTATCCTAAAAGTTGGTTCTTAAACAAGCAAATTTTAGTGTAACCCAGCAAAGTTTCCAAATCAGTTTCATCACTTGTTGTACCAAAGACCATATAGTTACATCTTACACTGGGTTCATTACATACAAAGTGGTATCTAAAAATATCCGTGACACCTCACACTAAATGCTATCAGGAGTCTGGTCGTAGGCTGCCTCAAAAGCTTCACCTCTTATGATACCTGTAAGGACACCATACCAACATGGCTTTCGACAAAGTTCCAGGACCACTTTCTTACCTCTGTGCCTTTGGCATGTGATTTAGCCTTTCATAATCCATTCTTGCCCATCTCTCCTATGAAAACCCGACTTACTCTTTAGATGACACTTCAAATGCCACATCCTCCATGAAGATTCTCCATATCCCATCCCTCTCTTTCACTTTTATGTTTTTCCCTAGCATGCTTTTTTATTTTTTAATAATCATATTATGTCTTTTATAAAAATTAGATGACAGATTGTTAGCATTCAGGCAGCTGCTTTGCATTAATTATCTCTGATTTTCCCCTAGTACTGTGCTTCCCAAACTCCTTTCATTAACAGACCATTTAGGACAACTTCACTGCATCATAATAATAGCAGTATTGACTGCTAAGTATGGATCAAGCACTATGTTGTATGTATGTTTGCCTCACTTAATCCTTTAAAAGATCCATGAATTAGGTCCTCTTCTTATCCCCAGTTTGTGGAAAGTATTTCAACAGTAACAGGTGATAAATAAGCTTCACTGATGAAATCATTGTGTGAAGTCAGAAAATATTATTAAAAAATGTATCATTCTTTGATATTCTCAAGTTCATGTAGCCCCAAATCTTGCTGGCACTGTTTCCAATTTAGAGGTTGATTCACTTTTGGGCAGCCAAACCACTGGAAGATGGAAGAGACCAAGATCATTTACTTATAAATAGAGAAATAAACTCAAGATGATTAGGAAAAACTGAGACCTAAAAAGATAGTCAAGGTTGCAAGCAAGTGGAGCCAAGCAATTGTGACTCAAAGACAAATTGAGAACATGAGACTTGCTCAGTAAAGAATGCTGTGTCAACAAAGAAAACAGGACAGGTCCCGGGGCCCAGTGACTTCTTAGGTTTGCCTCAGGAACAACCTGGTGGGCCAGTAGCAATACACCAACCACAGCAATCAATGGTCCACATGTTCTGTTGACCTTCTCAATATTTACTCCTGCCAGACAACCCAGACCACAGTTGGAAAGCCTTTGAGAATGCCAGAGGAACTATCACCCGGAAAGTCACTTTACCTGTGTATACCTTGATTTTCTAATATATAAGACGGTATTTATACCCACTCTTCTCATCTTATAGTGACAGTACAAGCATACGTAATTGTCAACATATGTTGTGTTAGGTCATTGCCAAGATTTATTCATTTTTCATATAAAACCCAGCAATTTCATCTGACTCACCAAGCACGATGGAGACCATGAAAACTTACTTATTTCTGCACTCTCAGCACCAAATACAATGTCTGACACAAGAGAATTGGACAATAAATATTTAACAGCTTTGCTAAGATATAATTGCTACACATAAAGCAAATTGTTCGTATTTCAAGAATATAATCTGATAAATTTTGACATGTGTATAGAACCATGAAACCATCATCTTAATTGAGATAAAGTAAGTGTATCAATAACCTCCAAATTTTCCTCATCAATAAATATTTGTCAGGAATAAGAGGAAAATAATGGCTAGCATAGGACTCTGGAGACAAGAAAGCACCAAGAATAAAAGATTATTGCTGAAACCCAACAGGGAAACTTTTTTCCTTACCTCTTTATCCATGGTATAGAGGCTTGAGAGGGAGAAATAGAGGCGCGTGAGCTAAGATGGGCCTAGAGGTCACAAAGACAATGGACTCCATGATGGCTAGGGTTCTGCCTGCTTGTAGGAATTAATATTTGAATATGTTGCCAGTTTTGGTGCCGCCTCTAACCCTTAAATTGTGTGGTTTTGTTTCACTAACTCTTTTCCAAGAGAAGCCTTATTGATCAGGAAAGCATTATGATACAGATTGGGTGATTTAAAATCCCCCTCACTTATGAGATTTTTCTTATTCCATTGTCTTTAGGAATAAATTTGGGCAGAGATGAATGGTAAACAGTACTAAAATGGAACTGAACTGTAATTTTGAGTCATTTCACCGCAAAGGTAGATAGGATACTTGACTCATAGTTCCATCACTAGACAGCCTTGGAAACTTCCACAGAGTAGTAGGGACTACCTAAAGTATTTGGGAACTGGAAATTGTCCAGGCCTCACCTAAATGGGGCAAGCCTAATAGTTCACTTTTGCCTCAGATGACCCCAACTGTTAGGACAGTACTAATTTCACCCGGAATATCTAGGATAACAGTGGAAAAGCAAAGCTCACCCAGCCATTGTACATATACATTTCACCCAGGCACTTTCCAGATCAACTTGGCTTTCTGCTTAGAAGTCAAAACACCAGGAGATATGGTAAGTCCAGAGTACCATTCTGCAGTAAAAGCAAAGAAACAAACAAAAAACCAAGACAAAATACCCATGGACACTTTCAAATTCATAACAAGGTCCGAAGGATTCTTTTTTTTTTTTTTTTTTTGGTACCGGGGATCGAACTCACAACCTCACGCTTGCCAGGCAGGTGCTTAAGCCACTGAGCTAAATCCCCGGTGGTCCGAAGGATTCTTATGGTATGTTACTGACAGGCAGGATCACTGAGAGTACTAAAAATTTTAAAATTGCTTTCTAGTGTCAATCTCTAGAATACAAAGGGAAACATACATGGAAACCCAATATATACAATACAAAAAAGTATGAGGGACACGATTGAAGTTGGTGGTCAATGTGTCAACACTCTGCCCCTTTCTCTAGTTTTCCAGAGTTACCTTTGGACACCTAAGTAATTTAGTAGTACTTAAAACTCCTGGCTTCTTTAAAACTCAATTTCTTCCTCTGTGAAATAAAAACAACTTTAGTATTTACCTTTTAGGGTATTTGTGAAGACTAACGTTGCACCTGTATTTTGATACTGACCTATCATAGGAAGTCAGGTGTGGAATTTTTCACATGTTGGTATTCTAAAATTGTGGATTTTGGAGCATTTCAGATTTCATATATTAAGATTAGAGTTGTTCAACCTGTCCTAGAGAGACAAATGGCTGCTTTCCATCAGAGAATAACTGAGTAGTACAGCTAAGGCAGCGCTCTCCACTCTCACTCCAGTATCCTCACAGTATGCACAGTTGCTAAAATAGGTGCCTGGCCTCCAATGTTTTCAGATGCTTATTGAAATACTAGAACAGCCAAAAACCATGTTGCCCTGCAAGTTTCACATAAATAAGCAAGTAAGTAATATGGGTATGTTTAAGCACAGAGAATCACAGTTCTCATCACTCACCCTAAATCCATAGATTACTAAATTCGTAGAAATTTGAGAACTGTGATAGTCTCCAAGACAAGTAAGCAACTAAATAGGAAGCAATTTAACAGGGTAATGCCTATTAAGTGACCAGTACAATTCTGCAGCACATCTTCATGGGAGCAGACCATTAATCAACAAAGCATTAATGTGGAGAGACTTCCAAAATGACAGAGCCCTGTGTATGTGATCTCACTGTATGGTCTTTGAACAAGGATTTGGATACATTTCTAAATTGCATAATCTTTTCCTGTTAACATGTGATGAAGAAAGGCAAAAAAAATCAGGGGAACCCCGAGTGTGCCCTATTTTAATATGATACATATTTTATCGCTTTCGAAGGGTGCTCAAAGCAACCAAGAAGCTCTTTCTCAGTCTTTCAGGACCACTAGTCATATTTCAGAAGAGAATAATGGATATATCCTCTTGTTATTTCAGCTCATGCCCCTCCCATGCCAAAATGGAGTGCTTTTTGGAATAAAAACATTAACTTTCACATTTTGGCTATGATTTGTAGTGTGGAGCCAGGCAGCTTAAAAGGAAGTTTTGGCTTTCCTCTTTTTCAGGACTTCCTGTTACTGTTTGATGAAACCATCTTGTCTGTAAATGGAAACACTTTGCATATTGGTTAGGAACTCTTGAGGCATGTCAGTAAATTCCAAGGGTCCTGCCAATAAGCACAGATGATCTATCTCATCACTTTTTAGTTAGGCCAGGGTCAAACGTTTTTCATGTCAAATCGAACTAAATATTGATCCTGATGGATGATAGATGACATTCTTTCTTATTTATAAATAGAAACTCATGAAAGCAAGTGAACTTTCAGACAGAATTCAGATGATTGATTTCATTGTACATGTAAAAAGTTGGCATTGTCGGCAGGATTCGTATGTGGAAAGGAATGTGTTATGTTATAATGCGTCCCAGGTTTCTGGAGTACTGTGGATTCTCTATGATGAGCTGATACTAGATATCTTGCAGAATTCCGTAATTAATCTCTCATTTTCAGCTTCCATTAGAATATTTTTAAATATTTCTACTTAATCAAGTCACAAAGAAACTACTTCTTAGGTTTATAAAAGTTCAGAATCCAATGTGAATCTTGTATAATTCAACAAAATTGAATAAAAATAAATTGCTAAACTGAGACATAAGTACGAAATTTCCAACATGAAACATTAGACCAGAGAGAGACTTTCAAGGTAAAAGATATTAGTGGTTTCCAAACTGAAAATGCTATTGATCCTTAAAAACTGTAAGTTATCTGGAATTATTTTCCATTGGAAGCCCCAGATTCTCAAAATAAAGCTGCAAGGGTAAGTAGAACATCAGGTATCTTTGTTTTGGGATGGAGTTTTATATGCTTAATGTGGTTTTAATCAATTACCTCACATTTATCAGAAGCTCTTATTGATACAGTCTTCTGTATTTCATCAGTTAAGTTTAAGGTAACAAATTACTTCTTAATAAAATTGCTTGCCTCGTGATTTTAATACTTTACATCATGAATTACATAGCTTTGTTGGGGTAGACATAAACATTTTGTATTAATTATTATGCCAATTGTATAAATTAATAGAATATATGATGATTTGATACATGGTGTTTTGACACATGTATTGTGTGATTCTTAAGAAGGATAGTGTCTCACTATGTTGCAAGGGTTGACCTCCAACCTCTGGACTCAAGCCATCCTCCTGCCTCACCTTCTCAAGTTTCTGGGACTACAGGGAGAATATTTGCTGCTTATAACAGCATCCATATATCCATCTGTACATCAGTTATCAACACTGAAATTTCCTTTGACATTTTTGCCTTTTATCAGTGTCCCTGATACACTGTACTATAATGCTATCAACAGTTATTCTGGAATGTAGAGGGAGAAAGGAAGGAAAGTGGAAATGAATAAGGAAGTGGGTAAGTCATTAAGGAAAGAAGAAGATGAAACAAACATATTTAGGTGAAAAATAAGAGATTGGATTGTTGGAAATATTTGATAGCTAGAGTAAAGAGTTATTGTTGAAGATAACTCAACAGAGCCAAAAACAAAAACTACATGGTCATCCTAATAGAAGCAGAAAAAGCTTTTGATAAAGTCCAACACATGTTCATGATAAAAACCCTTCAGAAACTCGGAATACACGGTGTCTACCTCAACCTTATAAAGGCCATCTATCACAAACCAACAGCCAATATTATACTAAATGGATAAAAACTGAAAGCTTTCACTTTAAAATCAGGAACAAGACAAGGATGTCCACTATCACCACTCCTATTCAGTATAGTTCTGGAAATCTAGCCAGAGCAATTAGACAAGAGAGAGAAATAAAAGGAATAAAGATAGGAAAGGAAGAAGTTAAATTATAACTATTTGCAGATGACATGATACTCTATATAAAAGATACAAAAAACTCCACTAAAAGAATGCTAGAAGTAATAAACAAATTCAGCAGTGTAGCTGGCTACAAAGTCAATGTGCAAAAATCAGTAGCATTCCTGTACACAAACAAGAAACTCACCAAGAGAGAAATAATGGAAATATCGCCCGACACACTAACATCTAAAATAATGAAATACTAGGAATCAACCTAACTAAGAATGTAAAAGACCTATGTGCTGAAAATATACTACACTAAAAAAGGAGAATTAACAGGATATTAGAAAATGGAAGGATCTATATTCCTTGCTCTTGGCTAGGAAGAACAAACATTGTGAAAATGGCCATACTCCCAAAATATTACACAGATTTAATGCAATCTCAATCAAAATACCATTGACATACCTCACAGATCTAGAGAAAACACTCCTATAATTCATTTGGAAACAGAAGAAACTTAGAATAGCAAAGGCAGTTCTGGGCAATAAAGGCAATGCAGGAGGCATCTCAATTCCTGACTTGAAACTGTACTACAAAGTCACAGTGATAAAATCAGCATGGTACTGGCAAAAAAATAGACCTGAGGATCAATGGAACAGATTAGAAGATGCAAGTATAAATTTAAAGACACTCAGCCATCTGATATTTGACAAAGGGGCTAAACATGTTCACTGGAGGAAGGATAGCCTCTTTAATAAATGGTTTTGGAAAAATTGGCTCTCCACATGCAGAAGACTGAAACTAGATCCATGCCTATCACCACACACAAAACTAAAGTCTAAATGGATCAAAGACCTAAACATTAAAACTGAAACACTAAATCTATTAGAAGATAAGTTAGGTAGAAATCTTGGAGACATAGGGGTAGGCAGAGATTTCACCAACAAAAAGCAAATTGCATGGGAAACACTTCAAAGAATCAACAACGGGGATCTGATATTATTGAAAAGTTTCTGCACTTCAAAATAAAAAAATAAAAAATGAATTGCATATTGTGTCTTTTTCATTTATATGGTGTACTTTTTGCAGTAGCAGTGATCTTTGGTTTTCCATTCATATGAAAAATAAGTAAAGGGAAAACTTTCTGTAAACTCCACATGTAGGATGCAGAGCCTGTAACTTGACGGATTTTGCTTTTGTTAAGTGAGCAGATGGCTGCCATTGGGCAAGGGCCCCTTCCTCCCTCCCAATCCAGAGCTTTTCTGTGGTACTGTTGGACAGATCTGTTGCCTACTGAGCTTCAGTTGCCTCTACAAAGTTCTAACATACACTTTCTTTCTCTCTTCAGTACCTACCATTTATTAATCTGCTATCTTCCAGAAATTTGTTTTTAATTCTTATCCATTGGTAGTCAGTGTGTGAGCCTTCTTATTGTTTAGTATACATAGCTATTTAAAGTTTTACTATCATTTTCATGGGATTTTCAGAAGATCAGCCTACCATAATGAATCAAAAGCTTCCTGTATGGCTCAGTCCACCTTAACAGCTGACCTCCCTTTGTTTATCTTGACGAAGTAATAAATTCTGTAATGTTTTCAGCTTATTACTTTATTCTTCTGAATTCTTATCCTCATGCCTACTAACTTCTTTTTCTTAGAGCAGATGTTTCTTATTTGTCTAAGATAATCCTCTGCTTCTTTACCCTTGTTATTTTGGTTATCAGAAAATTGGTACTTGATGGTTCTTTTCTTTACCATATCTTTTCAGATAGCATATGAAAATAAGCATTATAAGAGACTTGCACACTCACTGAATGACATGAAGTTTGCAACATATCTAGTCAAGCACTTTTAAGGGCTCCTGTGCTCCCCTCAGAGGTTGTCCCAGTCTCTTATTAGTGATTTCAAGCTTTTGTATTTGCCAAGTTGAATAACAGAAGAAAAAGGACAGGGGATTATGATTTATTAGGGCTAAAACACAGAAAGGAATTAATTGTGTCTCTGAATAATGTGCTCATATACTTCTATGTACCGTCATGCACATAGTTCATTGCCACATTTCAAACCTATGATTAAAACGTATCAAAAGTAGGATTATTTTCTAGTTTTGGTCTTCTATCTTATTTCTGCAATTTCCTCATGTCGCTATACTTTGCAATTCTCCTCATTATCTTTTTTCTTCCTCCATATTAGTAGGTAGTTTGAATGAATCTCAAGAAGAATAGAAAAAAATCGAGATGCAAAAGATCAAGTTCTTTCAAGAAAGACTGATGTACCAACACCACTAAGGTATTCAAAGGCTGACAAGGATGAAAGTGAGACAAAATGCCATTATATTTGTTAGCATGAAGTCATTATAATCTCAGCAAAAATGTTCACACTTTTTAAAAAAAAATTTATTGGTCCGTGTTTGTGGTACGTGATGATTACATTCAATGTGGGGATTTGGTAAATATGCGTAACACATCTTCATCCTTTTCTTGGCTTTCCTCTGACCCCCTCCCCCTCCTTCCATCTTGTGGTCCCATTCCCATTTGTAAATGATTTATCTCCCTGTTTAGATGAAAAAGACCATAATGCTGGAGATCTGTGAGTAGATGACATGTGGAAGCATTGAGAAGAGATACTTACGTGAAATAGGAAAGAAGTGAAAGGAGTTACTGATCAAAGGGGTTTATCACCAAAATGACAATGACCGAAATATGTTTTTAGGCAGAGGATAAAAATCAGTGGAGAGAGGGGCTCAGTGTATGTGGAAGAAAAATGGAAAGGTTGAGAAGAAGAAAAACATTTTCTTTTCACCGTCATATTTGATAGTCCACCATATTCCTGTTTTTCAACTTAAGTTTATTGGTACTATTTAGATACACACAATGATCCCATCCATCATAAGGAATTTGTACCTGTACGTAAGCTATCTAGATTCCTCTTTATTCCCATTCCTCCTTCAGCCTCTCCTCCCCTCCTTATTTACAAAGTTTTCTTCACATTTTATCCTTCTTTTTTCATTTTTGGTCTGCCTTCTATCCCCCTCTCTGCTTTGCTAGCTCCCTTTGTCTTTCGAAAAATTTGCTCATATTTCATAGTAGCTATCATACACTTTGGTTCTTATTTACTCTTTCAGTTTCCCACACCAGAGAGACAATGTGATATCTACATGTGTGTCTCATTTATTTCACCTAAGAGCATATGTTTATTTGCTCTTTGTATTTCATCTGAGAAGTGTGTGCTCACTGCTGATCTCCATTTTTGATCTGTGTCTTTAAATTTGAGGTATCTGAATTTTTGAGTTCTTTATATATTTGAGACATTAGTCTTTTGAGGAAGGGATGGCAAAAAATTTTAATACTCTGGATTGTCTTTCCACTCTCAGAGGAAATTTCATTTACTGTGCAAATACTTTTTAATAATCCATAATCCATTTGTTGACTCTTTGTAATGTTTACAATGCAATTGGGTTTTATTTGTAGAATTTTTGCCTATACCTATGTGTTCCAGAGTTCTCCCTATTCTCTCTTACAAGCAGATTTAGTGTTTATGCTTCAATACTTAGATCTCTGATCCATTTTGAGTTTAGTGAGTAGTGAGAGACATGGACCTAGCTGTAGTCTTTGGCTTGTGGACAGCCAGTTTTTCCAGCACTATTAAAGATTCTGTCTTTTTCCAGTGAAATTGCTGATCTTCTTTGTCAAGGAGAAGGTGACTGAATGTGTTTGGAGTAGCTTCTGCATCTCCTATTATGTTCCACTGATTCTTGGGTCTGTTTTCTTTTGTTCAAGTCCTATGCTGTTTTTATCACAGTAGCAGTGTAGCATAACTTCACATCAGGGATTGTGATGCCCTCTCCATTGTATTTGTTGTCCAGAACTTTTGTGCTATCCTAGGTTTCTTCTGGTTCCAAATGAATTTTAGGAATGTGTTCTCTAGTTCTGTGTGGTGTGCTACTGTTATTTTGATTGAGATTTTATTAAATACAATTTTCAAAGTATGAGCATTTTAAATATGTTGGTTCTTCCTACCCAAGAGTAAGGGATAACTTTCCAGTTTCCAATATCTGATTCAGGCTCCTTTTCTGGAGTACTGTAGTTTTTAATGGAAACATTTTATTTCCTTTGTTACATTGATTCCTAAGTGTTTCACTTTTCAACGTTATTGTGAAGGGTGTGGCTCCCTAAATTAGCTCTCAGTGATTTTTTTAATTTATTTTTGAATGTTGATTTTGTATTCAGCTATGTGACTGAATCTGCTTATTAAATCTAGAAGACTTTTGGTAAAATTTCTGGGGTCTTTTGTGTACAGTAACATATCATCTGCAAAGAAAGTTAAAGTCTTTTTCTCCCAACTTTATTCCCTTTATTTCTCTTGTCTAATTGCTCTGACAAATATTTCCAGAACTGTGTTAAATAGGAGTGGTGATAGTGGATATCCTTGTCTTGTTCCTGTTTTTAGAGAAAAAGTTTTCAGTTTTTTAAGATTTAGCGTGATATTGGATGTTTTTTATCATAGAATTCTTTTTGATTTTTATTTTAAAGAGAATAAAGCAAAAGAGAACAGAAAAAAAGCAGATCAGAACAGAACAACATAAGCAAAACAGCACTTTTCAACAAGATAACCAGATATTAACAGGAGCTAGCATAATGTCTCTTTCTTTGTAATAGTTGAGAATGGCTTCAAATACAATAATATCAAACATAACAAAATAGTATAAAACCATTCAAAGGAATTAAAGAATTACAGGGTATTCCGACCCAAATAACAGAAAATGATCAATGGCTACTATAATATCTCATTTTCCATAAAAATTTGTTTATACTATCACATATATTAAAATCCCAATAAGACACAACATGAGAGAACCAATGGTAATAAAAAAAATAGAAGCATGGTAGGACTTCAAAGCAAGATGATATTAAATCAGCAATGGCTGCCATAATGTCTGTTTTCTTTAAAATAGTTGTTCATGCCATCACACATAATAAAATCAAACAAAACAGAATAAAACCATTCCAACAGATGAATGAAAACATTAAAAGGATTCAAAACTCTGTAATGGGGAATTATGGTTCCATAAAATTTTATGTACTCTTACCATTTCTTACACTAGAGAGAATATATGGTATTTGTACATGTGACTTTGGTTTATTTCGCTTATGAGTATGGTCTCAAGTTGCACCCACTTATTTATCAATAGCTCAATGTGATCATTCTTTACAGCTGAGTAGTACCCCATTGTACAAAAATACCACAACTGTTTTATCCATTCCTCAGTTAATGGGCACTTAGATTGTTTCCAAGATCTGGCTATTACAAATTGTGCTGCTATAAACATGGGTACACATATATCACTGTGTTATGATGTTTTCAGTTCTTCTGCGAATATGCCTAGAAGTGGAATAGCTGGGTCAAATGGGACTTCCAATCCCAGCTTTTTGAGGAATCTCCAGACTGACCTCCACAGTGGGTGCACCAGTCTACACTCCCATCAAAAGTGCAGAACAGTTCCTTTTTCCCCACAGCCTTGCCAGCATTTATTGTTGGTAGTTTTTTTTTTTTTATCCTGGCCATTCTTTCTGGAGTTAGATGCAATCTCAGTGTGGTTTTAATTTGCATTTCTCTCATGACTAATGATGATGAACATTTTTTCATGTATTTATTTGCCATTTGTATTTCTTCATCCAAGAACTGTGTATTCATCTCGAATGCCCATTTTTGGATTGGGTCTTTGTATTTCAAGGGTCTGATTTGGTTTTAATTCTTTAAAAGTTCTAGACAGAAGTCCTTTGTCTAAGAGACAGTTCACTAAATTTTTTTCCCAATTTGTGGGTTTTCTTTTCAGTATGCTGGAGATTTCTTTTGACATGCAGAACTCTTTAATAAGATGTGAGCCCACTTATTGATTCTGGGAAGTATTTCCCACGTGGTTTGATTCTTGTTCAAGAATTCTCTACCTACCCTTTATGTCTTCAATATTTTTACTGACTTTGTATTCCAAGAGATTTAGTGTTTCAGTTTGAAGATTTAGATCTTTGATCTATTTAGATTTTAGTTTAGTACATGGTAATAGGCATGGGTCTAGTTTTAGTCTTCAGCATATGGATAGCCAATTTTTCCAGCACCATTTATTAAAGAGACTATCTTCTGCCAAACATGTTTGGCCCTTTATCAAAGATAAGGTGGTAGAGTGTGTGTGGTTGTGGTTGTATCTTCCAATCTATTCCACTGATATTCAGATCTGTTTTTATTCCAGTACCATGTTGATTTTATTACAGTAGCTTTTTAGTATAACTTCAAGTAAGGAATTGTGATGCCTCATGTCTTGCTTTTGTTGCTTAAAATTGACTTTGCTATTCTGGGTCTCTTCTGGTTCCAGATGAATTTTAGGAGTGATTTCTCTAGATCTATGAGATATGTTAGTGGTATTTTAATTGGGATTGCATTGAATCTGTATAACAATTTTGGGAGAATGGCCATTTTTATAATATTTATTCTTCCTATCCATGAACAAGGGATGTCATTCCATTTTCTGAGGTCTTCTTTGAATATTTTAAAGGGTATTATAATTTTCACTGTATAGCTCTTTTACTTCTTTCATTTGTTTAATTCCTAAGTATTTCATTTTTTGGATATTAGTGTGAAGGGTGTGGTTTCCCTTATTTCTCGCTCAGTGCTTTTTTTGTTAGTGTATAGGAATGCTATTCATTTTTGAGTATTGATTTTGTATCCAGCTACATTGCTGAGTTTATTTATTACATCTAGGAGTCTTTCAATGGAGTTTTGGGGGTCTTCTACGTAAAGTATCATGTCATCTGCAAATAATGATAATTTCACGTCCTCTTTTCCTATCTTTATTCATTTATTTCTCTTTTTTGTCTAATTGCTATGGCTAATGTTTCCAGTACTCTGTTGAATAGGAGCAGTGCTAAGTGACATCCTTGTTTTGTGCCTGATTTTAATTTAAAGACTTTCAGTTTTTGGCCATCTAATATGATGCTGGCTGTTGGTTTGTCATAGATGGTCTTTATCATATTGAGGTAAAGACCATCTATTCAATTCTCTGTAAGGTTTTTATCATGAATGAGTGTTGGACCTTATTAAAAGCTCTTTCTACATCTATAGAGATAATCATGTGGCTCTTACTTTTGGCTCTATTAATATGGTGGATTACATTTTTTGATTTATGTATGTTGAACCATCACTGCATTCCTGGGATGAATCCTACTTGGTTGTGGTGTATAATCTTCTTGATGATTTGATGCATCCTGTTTGCCAATATTTTATTGAGAATTTTTGCATCTATGCTCATTAGGGAGATTGGCCTATAGTTCTCTTCTTTAGTTGGGTCTTTCTCAGGTTTTAATACTAGAATAATATTTGCTTACAGGAATGACTTAGGAAGAATTGCTTCCCTTTCTCCATTGAAGAGTTTGAGGAGTGTCAGCATTAAGTCTTTGTATTTCTTGTAGAATTCTGCAGTGAATCCATCTGGGCCTGGGATCTTCTTTGTTGGCAAGAACTTAATTATGTTTTCAATTTCATTAATAGAAATTGGGTTATTCAGCAGTTTTACATCTTCCTGACACAGCTTTGGTAGTTCATATGTTTCTAGGAATCTGTCCATTTCTTCTGTGTTATCAAACCTATGAGAGTAGAGGTTTTCAAAATAGGTGTTGATGATCATTTGTATTTCCACAGAGTCTGTAGTGATTTCAACATTTTATTCTTTATTGTATGAATTTCAGTTTTTTCTTTCCTTTTTGTAATAAGGTTGGCTAGGGACTTAACAATTTTATTTATTCTTTCAAAGAACCAACTCTTTGATTCATTGATTCTACTGTTTTCTTAGTCTCTATTGCATTAATTTCTGCTCTGATCTTTATAATTTCCTCCCTGCTTTTGGTTTTGCGCTTGGCTTGTGCTTCTTTTTCTACATGTTTGAGTTGTAGCATCAGCTTGTTTATTTGTGTTCATTTGTTTTCCTGATGTGGGAACTGAGTGCAATAAATTTTCCTCTGAGGACTGCTTTCATTGCATGCCACAAATTCCGGTAAGTTGTGTTTGTATTTTCATTTGCTTGTAGATATTGTTTAATTTCTTCTTTAATTTCCTCTGTGACCCACTGATTGCTCAAGAGTGTATTATTCAGTTTCCATGTGTTTGTGGGGTTTTTGATGTTGGTTTTATCATTAATTTCTAGTTTCATGGCACTATGATCTGATAACATGCATGGGATTATTTCAATTCATTCACATTTACTTAAATATGTTCTATGGGCTAGTATATGGTCTATTTTAGAGAATGTCCCATATACTGCTGAGAAGAATGTATATTCTGATGTAGTTGGATGGAACACTCTGTATATGTCTATCAAGTCCATTTGTTCACAGGTGTAATTCAGTTCTGTTTTTTCTTTGCTGATTTTCTGTCTAGTTGATCTGTCCCTTTGTGTCAATGACATGTTAAAGTCTGTTATATTTGTGCTATTGCTTATTTGATTTTTCATTTCTGTTAATACTTGCTTTGTATAACTAGGTGCTCTTGAATTTGGTACATATATATTTAAGATTGTTATCCCTTCCTCTTGGAGTTTTCCCATAACTAGTACATAGTGACCTTCTTTATCGCTTCGATTCATTCTTGGTTTGATGTGCAAATTGTCTGCATACAGAATAGCTACCCCTACTTTTTTTGGTTTCCTGTTGTGTGAAGTATTCTTTTCTATCCTTTGACTTTCAGTCTATGAGTTTCATTTAGGGTAAGATGGGGTTCTTGTAGACAGCATATGAATTGTATGTTGTTTCTTGATCCATTCTGCCAGTCTGTTTGTTTTGATTTATGAATTGAGGCCATTTACATTAATGACTATAACTGTTATATATTGGTTTATTGTTGACATGATATCTTTCTCCTGTTGTAGCTTTACCTTTCCATTCTGTTTAATTGTCTGTCTTGCTTAGTAGCTTTTTCCTATGTGTATTTAGAATGTCTTTCAGTGTTCTTTGTAGGTTTGGTTTGGTGATCATTAACTTCTTCAGCTGTTCTTTGTCATGGAAGTATCTTATTTCTCTATCCATTTTGAAGGGACAGTTTTACAGGGTACATCAGTCTGGGTTGGAAGTCTTTGTCCTTTAGGTTCTGAAATACTTCACTGCATGCTCTTCTTGACTTCACTGTATTGAGAAGTCTGCTGTGATTCTGATAGGTTTTCTTTTATAGGTGATATATATTTTCTAACAGCTTTTATTTTTTAATTTTATTTTAAAGGGCGTACAATTAAACACAGCAAAGCAGAACAGAACAGGACATAAGAAAGCATAAATTTCAAAGCTAGACAACCAGAGATCTTCATTATCTGTCATATTGTCTCTTTTTATCCAAATGGTTTCCATATCTTTGCATACGGGGAGTTCATACTAAATAACATAGCCAATCTTTTCACAAGATGTGTAGTTCACTGGCTCCCACTTGCTAAGCGGGGGACAAGGGGTGGGGAGGACACGGGACTGGGGACAGGACAACATGAGATGTTTGATTCTCAGCCCATGCACCAGCAGGCTCACAGCTTCCCACCAGAGAGGGGAGGAGTTACTTATTCTCCTGGCACCCCAAGTCAACCACATGGTGCAGGTCCCAAGGTGTCAGGGTCTGTCTCCTTCAGGCTGCCAAAAGTCTGGCACATTCACCTGCTATTTCTTTCTGATGAATTGACCATTACATTTCCAAAGGTCAGGGCAGCAGGCTGGTTGCTGGTTTGCTCAGTGCCCTAAGTTCCAAAATGGCGTGGATCTCAGGAAACTCTGTTGCTTCTTGCTTCTTGTCCTGGGGTGGCCACGGCTTGCCAGACCACAGCCACTTACCAAGGCAGCAGGCCTAACAGCTTTTAATATTCTCTTCTTATGGTGGATTTCTGGGATGGTGATTATTATATGTCTGGGTGTGGTTTTATTTTGATTATGGCTATTTGGAGTTCTATATGCTTCACTATTCCATATGTCAGTTTCCATTCTCATGTTTGGGAAATTTTCAGCTATTACTTCTGTAAATAACCTCATGGTATCATTTGTGCTGTCCACTTCTTTTTCACTTATCCCTATTAATCTTATGCTGTTTTTCTTTGCATCATCTTGCAGCTGTTGAATTGTTATTTCCTGATTCCTTGTTATTTTTAAAAGATTTTTCCTTTCCTGTTCACTAGCTGCAATCTTATCTTTGAGGTCTGAAATTATATCTTCACTTTTGTTGAGGTGGTTTTGGCAACTTTCAGTAGAATTTTTGATTTCCTGTTTATCTCTTTGAATCTGCTTCATGAATTCTGTTTTGTTTCTTATAGTGTTCATTCATGGATTCTATCTGTTTGCTTTGTTCCTCTAATTTTTTAACTGTGTCTTCATTAGATGTGTTCAGTATTTCTCTCACTTCTTTTATCATTTCTTCTTTTACCTGGGAAATTATTTCTGATTTGAGTTTCTCTATAGCTTCCCCGAGTTGCTTCTTTATTTCAGTTGATATCATTTCAGTCATTTCAGATGTATGTCTTCTATTTTCTTCTATGTACATGGCTCCTAGGCTTTCTTGGGATGTGCTGGAGGTTTGAGATTGCCTTTTGGTCTTTCATTTTTTCATTTTCCTATATTTCCTTGCTTTGAGCAGTGTTCTAAAGCTTCCCCTGGGTGTGTTTAGAATCACCTCTTGTGCCCTCAGCTTGTGCGACTGAATGAATGTCATTGAGCTTGGCCCAGTCAGGCTTGCAGGACCTCCAGAGCCCATTCCAGTGTTTCAGGGAGTTGGGCAGAAACTCAAACACTGGGAGTGCAGGTCTCAAACTCTCCCTTGATTGAAAGACTGAAGCTGGGTGTGGTATACTGAGACCCTGGAAACCTCAGGAGCCCAGTCCTAGGGAGCTGGTTGGGAACTCAACCATTGGGAGCGCTGGTCTCAAACTCTCCCAAGGCCAGCGACAGTGGGCTGAAAGTCCCCCTGTTCAGTCCTTGCCTCCCGGACTGCAAGAAGGCCACTGGGTGTGGTGCACTGAGGCCTGAGAAACCTCTGGAGCCCAGTCCAGTGTCCTAGGGAGCTGAGCGGGAACTCAACTGCTGGGAGCACTGGTCTCAAACTCTCCCAGGGCCAGTACCAGAGCACTGGGACTTACCTCGCATAGTGTTGGCTCCCGTGCAGGTTCCTGATTTCCTGAATTGAAAGATGGAAACTGCCAGAGAAGGCTTTTATCAGTTTGAGATAAAGACTGTTTTCTGCAGGGCTTTATCATGAATTTGTGTTGCACTTTGTCAGATGATTTTTCCACACCTACTGAGAAGATCATGTGATCTTTGTCTTTGTACCTGCTGATTATATTTTTGATTTGAATGTGTTGAACCATCTGGGAACCACTGGAATGATTCCCACTTTGTCATGATGCATAATGTTCTTAATGATTTGTCACATTCTGTTTGCCAGTATCTTACTGAGAATTTCTGCATGTATGTTCACTAGGGAGATTGACCTATAATTCTTTTTCTGGTTGGCTCCTTCTCTGTCTTTGGTATCAGGGTAATACTTACCTCCAGGAAGGATTTTAGAAGTATTGATTTCCTTTCAACTCCATTAAAGAGTTTGACAAGTAATGGCATTACTTACCTAAATTTCTTGTAGAATTCAGCAGCAAATCCATCAGGACCTAGACTTTGCTTTGTTGGTAAGTTTTTAATTATATTTTCAATTTCATTGACTGATACTGGGTTATTTATAATTTATATCATCTTCATTCAGCTTTAGCAATTCATATATAGAAAGGAATCTGCCCATTTCTTCTGTTTTCCATGTTTTTAGAATACACTTTCATGAAGTAGGTATTGGTGATCTGGATTTCTGTAGAACTCATTGTGATTTTACCTTTTTCATTACTAATTGAATGAATTTGAGCCTTTTCTTTCTTTTTTAAAATAAGGTTGGCTAAGGGATCATAATTTATTTAGACTTACAAAGAACCAACTTCTCAATTAATTTGTTCTTTGTATTGTTTTCTTAGTCTCAATTGCATTACTATCTGCTCTGATCTTTATAATTTCCTTCCTTGTATGAATTTTGGGCTTACCTTCTTCATTTTGTAGAGGTTTGAGATTCAATATTACATTATTTATTTGAGCTCATTTTGTTTTCCTGATGTGACAATTAATCATTGTATATTTTCCTATTAGGGCTGCTTTCATTGCATCCTGCAAGTTCCAGCATGTTGTATCAACATTATCACTTAATTTTGTATACCGTTTAATTTCTTCCTCAATATTATCTGTGAGTCATTGATTGTTAAGGAGGATGTTATTTTTTCCATGTGTTTATGGAGTTTTTGTGGTTTCTTTGCTACTGATTTCAAATTTTATTTACTATGATCTGATAATATGCATGAGATAATTTCACTTCCTTTGCATTTAGTTAATCAGGTTTTTATGGGCTAGTATATGACCCGTTCTGGAGATCATCCCATGTGCAGCTGAGAAGAATGTGTGTTCTGATGTTGTGGGGGAAAATACCCTGTAGAATCTACTAAGTCCATTTGTTCACAGCTTTGGTCCAGTTCTAATATTTCTGCATTGATTTTTCTCTAGTCGATCTATTTGTGACAATGAGGAATTGAGGTATTCTGTTACAATTGTCTAGTGTTTATATTTACTTTTTCATGTCCAATAGTATTTGTTTTATGTAGTTGGTTGCACAGATGTTTGGTGCATATACATTTATGATTGTTATCTCTTCCTCTTGTAGTTTTCCCTTAAGAAGTATGCAGTGACCTTCTTTGCTCTTTTAATCAGTCTTACCTTGAAGTTCACATTAACTGCAAATAGTTGTCCCTGTTTTTTTCCAGGTTCCTGTCACATTGAGTATTGTTTTTCTATCCTTTGACTTTAGTCTATGAATTTTTTTGAGTTAAATGTGTTTCTTGAATATAAAATGTTGTTGGATCTGGTTTCTTGATCCATTCTTCCAGTCTATCTCTTTTGTTTGGTTAATTGAAGCCTTTTATATTGATTACAACTGATATGTATTGCCTTATTGTAGTCAGATTATTTTTTAACTGTTGGTTCCCTGTATTTCCTTTCAGTTTAATTGCTTCCTTGTCTAGTGGCTTCTTTCCATTCATATTCTTCTATTATGAACTTTGTTATCTTTTTGTCATCATCAAAATATTTTCTAATTCCTCAAAATATTTTTCCAAGCAGATTTAGTAGTCATGAATTTCTTCAGTTGTTCTTTGTCACAAGATTATGTTATTACTCCATTGATTTCAAAATATAGTTTTACAGGGTACATCAATCTGCTCTTGAGGTTTCTTTCTTTCAGTAACTTGAATACTTCACTCCAAAATCTCCTTGACTTATGGGTTTATATTGTGAAGTTTTCCTTGATTCTAATATCTTTCGTTTTTAGGTGATTTATTTATTTTCTCTAATGCTTTTTTAATATTTTGGTCTTGTGCTTAATTTTTGGAATCTTGGTTATTACATCTCCTGATGTAGATTAATTTTGGTCATGGCTAATTAGAATTGTATATGCCTCACTTATTTGTGTGTCAAATTCTTCATGTTTGGGAAGTTTTCTGCCATTACATTTGTGAACAGATTTTTAATGGCATATCTGCTGACTCTGACTTTCTCATTGACTCCTATCATTCATAAATTGTTCTTCTTTGCATCACCTTGCAGATGTTGGTTTAATTTTTCATGGTTCCTTGCTAGTTTTAAGACAGCTTTCTTTTTAAAATATTTTTTATTTTATTTTAAAGAGACCAAAACAAAAGAGAACAGAACAAAGAAAATCAGAACGAAACAATGCAAGCATCACAGCACTTCATGACAAGATAACTGGATTATCAACAGTAGCTACTGTAATGTCTCTTATCTTTGAAACAGTTGAGCATACCTTCACACACAATGTATCAAACATAACAAAATAGTATAAAACAATTCAAGAGAATGAAAGTATCACAGGACATTCAAAACCAAATAACTGATAATGAACAATGGCTACTATAATATCTCATTTTCCTTGAAAATTGTTTATACTATCACACATTAAAATCTAATAAGACACAACATGGTAAAACCAATGGAAACAGAAGAACAAAAGTACGGTAGGACTTCAAAGCAAGATGATATTAAGCTTTCTTTGTGTGGCCACTAACTGCAATCCTGTCTTCTAGGTCTGATATTTTGTCCTCATCTTGGTTCAATCAATTACATATAATTTGAATGAAATTTTTAACCTCCTGGATATTTGTTTGAATTTGTTTCATGTATTCAATTTGTTTCCTATGTTGGACATTCATGTTTTCCATTATTTTCCTAAGCTCTTTTTCTTTAAAATCTGTGTCTACTCCAGGTTCATTGAGCAAGTCCTTCATTTTGATCCACATTTCTTTTTTACCTGAGAGGTTATTTCAAATCTGATTTTCTCTATAACCTCATTCATCTCCCCCCCCTTTTTTTACTTCTATTGATATCATCTCAGAAAACTCAGATGGATGGTATCTGATTTCCTTTATCTCATCCCCTGGACTTGTTCTGGGATGTAAGCCTGGGGTTGCATTTTACTTCTGCATTTTTTTCATTTTACACTTTTTATTTTATTTTTTTCTGTATTGATTCTTGAAAATTGTTTGTAGTACATAACTTTATTAGTAGTATTGAAACTTCCCTAAGAAATGTCTATTCCTCAGAGATATCTTCTAGATGTAGATGTTTCTTGGACTTTGTATCTCTTCCAAGATCCTACTTTCCCAATTATTTAAGGAATGAGTAGTTGGTATCTATTTGGCTCAGCATCCAGTCTTTTGGTACTGGGCTATAGTGATGGTTATAACTCCAGACAGTCACAGTGTTGTCGTACAATGGAGAGCAACTGACTAAAACAGGTATGACATTCTGGCTAAAGTAGTACAGTTAGCAATAATGAAAGTATCAAGAACATCATAGGAACTCACAGTCTCTGGTAGCCATTAATTTGTTATCTTTAACCATATAAGAGGAAGATCTAGTTCTATCACAAAATCCAATATGAACTAGGCACTCATATGCAATGTTTCCCCTTAGTAGAGTGATTTTACCCTGTGTGGGGATTTAAGAGGCAAATTGGACAAAACAGAGTGATAGATGAAAAATATAGTAGAAGCAAGGCTGGAGGACAAAGGATGATCACTCCAACTTCAGGAAACTGGAGCAGAGGACAGGAGGAAAAGAATGAAAGAGAAAGCAAAATAATATCGATGCAAGCCAGAAAGTGTAGAAACAATGTTGACTCAAATGAAAATATTAAAAAATCTCAAAAGAAATTTAAGGAAATGCTTTAAACTTTTGTTTTATTTTTTCCACATAATAATTAAAAAATACCGTTTGGGACCCGAAACTCCCGGACTGTACAGTGGCCTGAGCTGTTTGGATTGAAAGTCTG
>PVJX010026660.1:0-25574 GCA_004027295.1 Dolichotis patagonum
TATTTTTCAGGATACAGTTTTTTGATGACTGCATGACACTTTAATTGCATAGCTGTACTATAATTTATAGCTCACTCTCAAAAATTAAAATGGAGATTGTTTAACATTGTGAGGTTTTGCCATTTTAAATAAGTATAAATAAACTTGTGCATTCCAAGAACAAAGAAAGTTGCCCTAGCCTTGCCTGTTTACTTGTGAGGTGTCAGTGACTTGCATTCACCTGTCCAGCCCTCAGCCTCATCCCTGCAGGCCCCTGTTTCTCTAGAGAAGGCCCAGCTATAGCCTCAGTGTTCCTCAGGTCCAGGCTTCAAGATGCCCTTGAACTCATTGTGTAGCCCAGGCTGGCCTTGAAGCAGTGATCCTTCTGCCTCAGCCCCCCGAGAGCTGGGAGTATAATTCCAGGCATGTGCCACCATGCCCAGCTTCAAGTCAGTCTTAGGAAGCAGACGTAACCCAGCTGAGAATTCAAAACCTGGAGTTGACTTGCCCAAGGCCACACAGCAATTTGGTGGGTACGGGGCCTGCTGCACTTGAACTCTCATTCATAGCGTGGCCACAGGCAGAAGCAGCCAACCTGTAGTCCCTTCTCAGATGACATAGTTGCCCATGAGGCCATTACTTTGCATTTCAAGATTTCTTCAGCTCTCCATTGGAGAAGATCCCTTAAGGATCTATTGCACTTCCAGAACTACTGGATTAGGAAAATGTAAGT
This sequence comes from Dolichotis patagonum, assembly GCA_004027295.1. NCBI lineage: Eukaryota > Metazoa > Chordata > Mammalia > Rodentia > Caviidae > Dolichotis > Dolichotis patagonum. The sequence goes on from PVJX010026660.1 coordinate 713, forward strand.
TAGGAAGCAGCCCCTTCCCTGCCCCTGCCACCCCAGTACAAGGAAGGGCAACCTGAGCCCTGCTCCTCATGACGGCTGTGCAGTCTGAGTATGTCCTTAGCACAGTGAGCCTCAGGCACTGGATAAGCAGTACCTGGCCTGTCCACTTGTAGATAGTGAAACATGAAAGCCTGCCATAGAGTTTTACACATTTACATTTAAACTGGTAGGAAATACTGGTGAGGCCAAGCCAGCAAGCTGTGAGGAGTGAGGGGATACAGGGAGAAAAGGGAAGCGAGCACTCAGGAGATACAGGGTACAAGCCTGGCTGCACTGACACTTGGAGCTGGTTGCTTCACCCACTCCAGCATGGGAGTGGGGAGGCGTGGGTGACCCCAGGGACTGTAAGCCAGCACATCTGTCATGTGGCAGAGAAGGACGGCTGAGCTGGCCACCTGCTGTGTACAGTGCTTGTTTCAGCAAGCCTTCCATAGCTTTGGGCACTTGGTTCATAGCTTTTAGGGGGCTTGAATGTAATAGACTTAGCTCAGACCTCTCAAAGAGCAGAGGAATGCATTGCACAAGAGTTCTGCAGTATCAACCGCTTGCCACCCACAAGGTGCCCGGTGGGTGACCCCACTGTCCTTCCTACCTCCAGAGCCCAGATGTAAGTCTATTTCACATTGCACTTGCTGGGTTATTTTCCTCGAATGTTTCCACCACCCATGACGGAAGAGGGTGCAGAGTGTTGAGGGGAAACAGTTCCATACCTTCGCCCCTTGTTTAACGTAGTTGAGAAGCTAAATATGAAGCCACTGGAGTTTTGGGCTCTTTCTGCGTACCACATCGACTCTGCTGACCCTACTTTGGTCTTTTCAGGGAGAGCTACATGGTGTGGGCTACAGAGTGGGGTCAGGTGCCCTTCGTATCCTCCTTTTACAGAAACTACACCTGTCCCCTGCTGAGTTCCACTACCAAATGTGAATTGCGACTATTTTTGGGAACACTTAAGACATCAGAAAAACAAATGACATCCCCAAGCACCCCATAAAATGTGTCATCAAGTTTGTCACAGAGGCAGAAGATGTCCTGGGGCTTCTTGCCCCTTACCCCATCCCCAAATTGAGACGTGCTAGCAGAATGGCCTCCACTGACCCCACTCTATTTTACCATAAGGAGACGCAGGTCCCCAGAAGCCCGAAAGGCATATCCCCATGTATCCACGGTATAAATAGAAGCTACGCAGGCCCTGGCAGGTGGTGACTCCAAGGTGGACTGAGAGCAGCCTGGCCCACAGCATCATCCTCTAAATATAAAGACAAGTTTGCAGGAGGAGCCACTGTCCTGAGAGTGCATGGTCTCGATCCTCCATAAGGACACTGCCTCACCTTCCCATCACCCACTGCCATCACCACATCTAGGCCCAGCCAGTCCTAGGGGAGGGACATTCTCAATGCCATGAAGCAGGCTGGGTGGGGGGCTACTAACAGCACAGCCAACCTGGCAGCTGCTCATGGGGAAAGAGACCCCCACCTGACTCCCTTTAGGGCCTCCGAGCATCCTGCAGCACTGAGGGGACAGCCCCAGGGACCCTGATGGCCAGCACCTCCACCGCCTATGGTGGAACCCCCAGCCTTTTCCCCCACCCGCACACCAGTTGTCTGCCCAGTGACAGCTGTGTGCCCTCAGGATGCCTGTGGCCTCCAAGGTGGGGGAGGGGCCAATTTGAATCAGAACTCTGGCTTGGGGAGCTAGGATGGAATGGGAGAAGTGGAGTGCAAGGTTTCCCCTCCTGCCCTGCCAGTGTTCAGGGTGACTGCTTCTGCCCTTTCCCAGCCCAGCTGTCCCCACAGAAGCTACATGCCAGGTGGGGGCTGAAGAAAGGACCTTAGAGTTGGGGTGATTGTGGGGGCCCCACAGTCAGGCACCATTGGAGTGCCTGGGTGCACCGAATGGGTGGAATGGGGAGACCTTTTCAACAGGTGCAGCTCCAAGCTGGGTGTCCATGGGTGAGCTTTGCCCCACCCCATCTCAGGCAGCTGGGAGGGGCAGGCCCACAGGGGAGACACTCCATATATGGCCTGGTCCAGCTTACCTGGGCTAGGGCCAGCCCGCTCCTTCTTTGGTCTGCCTAGGGAACCCAGGCAGGGCCCAGGCCAGGAACCGGCTGAAGGAGGGGACTTGTGCCGACACCCAAATATGGCTCTAAAGGGCAGCGACATTCCTGCGGGGAGGCATGGGGGGAGTGCCCAAGGGCTATATAAAAACCTAAGCTGAGGACAAGTGCTCACCACAACGGACAGTCACCCTCCCACGGCGACCGGCCGAGCCAGAGAGCAGCAGGTGTAACTACCCACCCAGGTAGGGTTGAAGGTGGGAGAGTACCGGGGACAAGGCCCCCAGTGGGGTCACAGGAACATGGGCAGAGCCCAGCTGGGTAGCCACAGGCCTATGCCCTGCACTGCCCTGCTTCACAGGTCCTTTAAAGAGGAGACCTTGGGGTGTGGAAATGTCTCCAGACTGACTTTTAGCCCATCTGGGCTGCTCACCTGGCAATTAGGATGTGCACGGGGAGACAGAATGTGAGGTATCAGAAATTCAGTGAGGCCTCTCTAGAGAGCAGCTCCCTCCCTACTGTAGTCTAGAGCAGCAAATGCCACCCTGCTGTAGGATCACAGACAGGACAAAGGGTCCTTTCTGAGTCTAAATTCCACAGCCCTTCTATGGGCAGCTCCTTCTGCTCACTCTGGCCAGAGAAGCATACGGGGCTTTAATCCTTCTTTGACAGATGAGGCCTCTTGGGCAGAGGACAGATGCTAGACTAAGTGTTGAGCAGGTGGCTCACTGTGAAGGCAGAGCCCTCTGGGGGATATTATCCCCTTGGTGCCAACCTGGAGGGCTTCCCAGCATGGTCTCTCCACTCTGTGCCTCCATCCTCAGCAGCACAGTGCTGAGCTAGGTGAGGATCATCTGTGCCCCTCTGCTGAAGGGGTGCGACAGGCTTAAGCTGCAGGTGTCCCAGGGTCTCTGAGGAGAGAGGGCCTGTAGCAGGCAGGCAGAAGAACCTGCTGGACTGCTTTTCGTCACCACTATGGTCCTGTCCTTGCAGAAACCAGACACCATGTGTGACGAAGACGAGACCACCGCTCTTGTGTGCGACAATGGCTCCGGCCTGGTGAAAGCCGGCTTTGCGGGTGATGATGCCCCCAGGGCTGTGTTCCCTTCCATCGTGGGCCGCCCTCGACACCAGGTCAGGCGGTAGCCTCCACAGAGGGAGCCGGGCTGGTCCCCGCAGTTCCTGCAGTTCCCGCATAGCGCTGGCATATGTCACATGCAACCATAGTGACCAGTGCCTGGTGTCTCCGCTTGCAGGGTGTCATGGTGGGTATGGGTCAGAAGGATTCCTACGTGGGTGACGAGGCGCAGAGCAAGAGAGGTATCCTGACCCTGAAGTACCCTATTGAGCATGGCATCATCACCAACTGGGACGACATGGAGAAGATCTGGCACCATACCTTCTACAACGAGCTGCGCGTGGCCCCCGAGGAGCACCCTACCCTGCTGACTGAGGCCCCCCTGAACCCCAAGGCCAACCGTGAGAAGATGACCCAGATCATGTTTGAGACCTTCAATGTGCCGGCCATGTACGTGGCCATCCAGGCCGTGCTGTCCCTGTACGCCTCTGGCCGTACCACTGGTGAGTGCAAAGGACCAGACCAGACCGAGGAGCTGAGGCAGGGAGACCCGCCCCCCAGTCCCAGCTTTGAACCCTGCTTGCGGTCCTGCCCTGCGCCCTTAGGCCCTTAGCGTACCTGTGCGATGGCCCTGCTTTCCAACCGTGTACCCTACCCCAAGTCCCGACCCAAGTCTCACGCTGCCGGCTCCGGTGCAGGTATCGTGCTGGACTCTGGCGACGGTGTCACCCACAACGTGCCCATCTATGAGGGCTACGCCCTGCCGCATGCCATCATGCGTCTGGACCTGGCTGGCCGCGACCTCACTGACTACCTGATGAAAATCCTCACTGAGCGTGGCTACTCCTTCGTGACCACAGGTGCGCGGCCTGTTGCCCCAGAGTAGGTCCAGCGGGAGCACGCACCGGGGTCCACCCACTCCCTTGCTGAATCTGCGTCCTGCACCTGCCCCCTGCAGCTGAACGCGAGATTGTGCGCGACATCAAAGAGAAGCTGTGCTATGTGGCCCTGGACTTCGAGAACGAGATGGCTACTGCCGCCTCCTCCTCTTCTCTGGAGAAGAGCTACGAGCTGCCTGATGGGCAGGTGATCACCATCGGCAACGAGCGTTTCCGCTGCCCGGAGACGCTGTTCCAGCCCTCCTTCATCGGTGAGCCCGCGCCCCGCCCCTGCCGCCCTCCCGCGAGTCCCCGGCCCGGGGCCTCGCTGATCCGCCGCTCCCGCTGCTCCCCGCCCCCCCCCGCGGCCTGCAGGCATGGAGTCCGCCGGGATCCATGAGACCACCTACAACAGCATCATGAAGTGCGACATCGACATCAGGAAGGACCTGTATGCCAACAACGTCATGTCGGGGGGCACCACCATGTACCCTGGGATTGCTGACCGCATGCAGAAGGAGATCACGGCCCTGGCCCCCAGCACCATGAAGATCAAGGTGGGCAGCGGCCGGGCGGTCGGGGTAACGGGGGCCGGCGGGGCCGGCGGGGTCACCTGACTGGCTGTCTTGCAGATCATCGCCCCCCCTGAGCGCAAGTACTCCGTGTGGATCGGCGGCTCCATCCTGGCCTCGCTGTCCACCTTCCAGCAGATGTGGATCACCAAACAGGAGTACGACGAGGCCGGGCCCTCCATCGTGCACCGCAAATGCTTCTAGGCGGCGGGGCCGCGCGCTCTCCTCAGGACGACGACGACGACGACGCCGTGTACATACCGTGACTCGACTTACCTCATTTTGTTATTTTTAAAACAAAGCCCTGTGGAAGGAAGTGGAAACTTGAAGCATTAAAGCAGCCATTATCTTAAACCGCATTAAGCGTTGGTCGTCTTTATTTACGGGGCAGGGGAAAGGGAAGCGGGAGAGGACGGGGGAAAGGGCACCACACTTCAGCGTCACCTGGGGCGCGCTCCTCAGAGACAGAAGTTGTCCTCTCCGCCTCCCCGCGGTGTCCCCCTCTGGATCGAATCCATTCCCGAGCGCTGGCGGCAGTGGTGGCCCGGCTGGACCCTCCGAGTGGTAGGGCAGCTCCCTCCCCTCCCCCACTCCCAGGCAAGTGCAGGACCTGGCGGTCACCCGGGCGCTGACCGTGGTGCTGCCCAGAGCCGCGTCGCGGGGCGCGTTTCCGGGGCACCCAGGCGGTTCCGTGCAGGAGGCGAGGTCCGACCCAAAGGGCTATGCTCTGCTTTTCCTGAGCCAGTTTTACGACAGTCGCGATCTCTTCCAAACTGGAAAGGCCTTTGCTTCGTGCCAGGTGCTGGTGGCTCAAAGAAGCGCCCCTCTGGAGGTCTGGGAGGAGCGCCGGGAAGGGGAGGAGAAAGCCGAAAGCATTCCAGAAAAGGCGGCGCCCAGAGCGCCCGAGAGCAGAGCTTGGCAGGTGCGTGGGGTCGAACCTGAACCCCAAGGCCAGCCGTGACAAGAGCCAGATCATGTCTGAGACCTTCAAAGTGCCTGATACGACTCATCCCTCCACCCCAGCCACCCGAGTTCCCGAGCTCTGGCAAATTCACAGGGGTTCCCACATCCTGTTGCTACCCCACCTACTTTACTAAGGACTCCGAGCACCCACCCTGTGCGGGCCAACTATAGAGCATTAGCCGTTGCTATGACAGCTAGTCTTGCTTCATCCATCCATCTATCCAAAAAAACTCAGCTCGGTAAATTTGACTCGGAGTCTCCTTCCGGCCGGTCCATAGTCCGTGTTTGTTTTTTGTTTTTTGTTTTTAATTTTTATTTTTAAATGGACCGTCACTATTTACCTAACAGTGTCCTCTAGGTAGGTACCCATCCCTTACCCTGACCTTACCACCCACCTAGGGAAGAGGGTGTAAGCAACGGGGGAGGCACACCCCCTCAAGCGTTTAAAGGCACAAAATATATTCGTATAGTATGAATTTCTATGTGCTAGCACAATACCTATTGTTTAAAATGCCCTTGTGTTGGGTCGGGGTTTTGGCTCAGCGGTGTAAGCACCTGCCTGGCAAGCGTGAAGTCATGAGTTTGATACCCAGTACCAAAAAATAAAAATAAAAATAAAAATAAAATGCCCTTGTGTTCCTGGTCAATATTCCTGAGAGCAGAATTAAACAGATTCAGACTCAAAGAAGATAGCAAATTCATCTGGAAGTGAGATTACAGATGAGTAAGAAGAATAGATACAAGCCACGTGACTCGGTGTTTATTACTTCCTCCCTGGCTTTTTGACAGCTTGATAAAAGTTTGAAGACTCATAGGCAGTAGTACTGCCAAATCTAGACATTCAGAATGGACATTTAATAAAGTTTAAGATTTAAATAAAGCAAGTGCATGGCACCATGTTTATTGAAAATCATGCATTTTTGTCCTACTCAGTGTGAATAAAGGTTAAAGATGAACTGAATTCTAGCCTCTGGAGGAATCCAGCTTTTTATTGCTAATACTAAACATACATAGGCATTTCTCATAAGCTGATTACAAACATATTGATAATATTGGATGTACAGAGGTATATCTAAGCAAACCATACATACCACACAGAGTGAATAATTCATGTGGCCAGCAAACTGGAAAAGTGTCAATATTACATGGGATAGCTAATTGTCAAGTTAAACACTTTTTTATTTTTTTGAGACAGGATCTCACTATATAGCTCAGGCTGGCCTTGAATTCACTATGTAGCCTACCCTGGCCCCGAGCTGGAAGTTACTTCAGCACTGAAAAAAGCTTCAACTCACTCTGGTAGAATTGCCTTAGTACTAGTTGGTATCTAAAATTTTACCTGCCCTTGATGTTACTCTTGTACTGAAAAAAAACACAGAAATTAGGAATTGTGTTATTTTACTAGAAATATGCCAAATTGAAAAATTGTCTTTTCCAACATTTTTCTGAAAAGAAACAAGTATCTCTAGTAGTGTTTGATGTCTTATTTCATTAGTGTTTTATCTCTTGTGCTTTCATAGTAGGTTATGTTTATAAGTATTTGGTAAATCCCACTACCTAAATTAGGCCTGAAAGAACTTTTTAAAATAGTATTGTGTGGGAAGGAATGAGTCCTTAGAAACCAAACCAAACCAAAACAGGAATATACAAATATTTCTGCCAGATGAAAAGAAAAATATTCCCAGGAGTTCTGTGTTTGTATTAATATGAACCAAAAAATGTTTTGTGTGCTCATCAGCTCACTTTGAGGGAAGACAGGGCAGATTCTCCACTGAATCTTGGAGAATTGGTGCACTTGTTCCTCATTATCATTTAGGGGATGATGTCAAGGAAAATAACCCCTAGCACTGAGAGAAAAAAAGAAAGAACATAATCTAATTTCCTAAAAAGCAGATTCAACATCCCTACCTATCAGATCTGTCTTTTGCCACCTCTGAAAAACTGCTCATCTCTCACATGCAGACCTAAGGAATTTTGCTCCAAATTTTCCCTGGGCTTACACAGGCAATGAGTCTGACAAGTCCTCAGATGACAGGCACCAGCTGGGAGGCTGAGAGGCCAGGAGCCCCTGTAGCCTGCATCTAACAAATGACTAGCTAAGCCATGAGGGGAAAAAGGGCAAAAGGAATGAGTGAAAATGGGACAAAGTGATAAATCATCACGACAGCTCATGGGTAGGATCATTGGTGATTTTTTTCCTGCCTTTTTAATACATTCATCTTCCTTCCAATTTAATTTTCCAATAAATATGTAGGATATTAATATTAAAAATAATACTAAAGTGAAAGAACGAATAAATAAACAGAAAAGTACCCCCTAACTCAGCAGCCCTGAGTTCTATTTCCAGTGGTGAGATGGGCTGGGCAGGTTTATTTACAGCCCTGCTAGTGACCAGAGGTGGCCTTGTGCTCAGGAGCTCAGGCTGCGCCTAAGAGAGTGGCCACAGGAGCAGAGCCTGACTCTTGTTCTCTACTGAGAGTCTTGTGAATTGGCTGAGTGCTGTGGGAAGAGGACCTGGGTCGAGAGCTGAGTTCTGGCCAGTGCAGTCTGCCTTATATTCCTCAGGAGGGCATGCAGTGGGGAGAGGCTATTTAGGAGGATGAGACTCTGAGCAGAGATAGGGGTTAGGGAGCTCGGTTCTCCTCCTGCCCCTTCCCCAAGAAGTTCCTAAAGGCTCCATGTTCTGCTATCCTCTTCCAAGTAGGGTACCTGGCAGCCCAGCTCCTTCCCATCAATACTTGTTACTGAACATGTCTAGGACTACAAGTGCTGCAAAACATCTATGAACAAGGTGATAAATTCAGGCTTCTTGAGGAAATGCTTAAAATGTGCTGGGCATGGCAGTACATGCCTATAATCCCAGCATTCAGGAGGCTGAGGCAACAGGACCACCACGAGTTCAAGGCCAGCCTGAACTACATAGCCAGGCCTTGTTTCAAAAACAAAACAAAACAAAACAAAACAACAAAACAGAAAACAAAAGAGAGCAAAAAAAGGTGCTGGGTGCCTTACTTCTGTGTCTAGAAAGTACACTTTTCCTAGGTTTTGTCTCAGCCTTTAGTACCTAGTACAGGCCAGGGGAAACCAGGAGCCCACCATTGAGGTCCAGCACATCTGTGTGGTTTCCAGGGTCCCTGCCCTTGGGGTGGGGAGCTTGCTTTTCCTTTCCCACCTCCCTGGCTTTGCAGGCCAGGGTCAGAAACCTGGACCAGCACTTCAGAGATCACTTGAAATCTCACTCCTATGGGGTAGGCAGGCACTGATCCAGGCCAGGGCAGGGTTAGGCCCAAGGCTTCTAGCCATGATACACTTCCACTGCCAAAGAGTGCCCTTTGCCCTTTGTACCCAGTCCTTGCCTTGCATTTTTCACAGGGCAACTTGGAAGAAAGGGGTCTCTGGGCTCCTGGAGAACACACCATTGTGGGTGCCCAGTCAGAGAAGTCTCTTCCTTCTTTTTCCCTCTACCTGGTGTCCTAGTTCTTAGAGTCCCTGGGAGGATGGCTCTTCCCAGCCTGGGAAGTCAGAACATCCAAAATCCAGTCATGGTTACTGCTTAGCTCATTCTCCAGCCAGATTCAGGACCCTATCACTCCAATGTATTTATCACTCACTGAGCACCTACAGTGTGCAGGAGATATAGCGGTGAGTAAAAACAATCGGGGCCTCGGCACCAGAGAGCCTACAGCCCTGTGTGGGGGTGGGTATGCATCAGACAGCAACAAAAGCAAGGCTGTACCTGCAGTTTATGCATGCTACCCGTGGGGGAGGAGGCCCTTGGATAGGGGTACAGTCTGAGGCCTGGGATGAGGGTGCAGCCTGGGCCCTGGAATAGGGGTATAGCATGGGCCTGGGATGGGGTGCAGCCCTAGGCCCTGACATGGGGTGCAGTCTAAGTATCAGCTCTTTTACTTCCTCTCAGTCTATTGGAGTTTTGGGGCTGGCAGGGAGGTCATTCAAACTGGAATGTTGTGTAGAAAACTCCAAAAGTCTGCAGGAAAATGCATTTGTGTTTTTTTGGTCTCCTATCTCATGCACTAACGGGGATTGGGGAGCATTTTAAAGGTAAATGTCCGGAGAAACCAGCCTCTGCCAGTCTTGCTTACCCCAGCATCTGCTTTGGGTCCTGTGCTCTGTAGGGGAAGGAGGAGCAGGCAGAAAGCAGCACTGGGGGGGGTTGAGGGGGTGAAGGCACTGGGAACAGTAGAGAAAGGGGAGGGAAGCAGAGGAGGAGACGCTGCAGCTGTCTGCACAGTCCTGTGCCGGCCTGCTGCGCGGTGAGTCACCCACAGTGCCAGCTCCCACGTCCTGCCTCTATTTTTATAACAGTGCCTGCTCATATCTGACTGTTCAATAAGCCTTCCAGCTGGCAGAGCAAATCTGATGGTGGAGGATGAGGACTGGGAGGATGATTTAGAGGCCTAAATAGGAATTACAAAGTGATCCTCGCTCACTGGGAGTTCTTTGCCTTTTAATCACTAGGCTCTGTGAGTGCTGCTATGCAGGGCAGAAGGGCCAGCAGGGAAGGGGCACGGAGAGCCCAACAGACCCTGGCTACCAGCTCAGACACCATGGCAGCTGCAGGAGAGCAGCTGTGCTCATGGACATTCAGACAGGGCACCCATATGCCCAAGCATCTAAATGCACTGCAATGTGTGTAGTGGATGCCCAGAAGCAAACACAGGAGACTCCCATCCACAGTCAGATGTCCTAGGGCTGCTTTGTTTACTTTTATTTTTTGGAAACAGGATTTCACTGTGTAGTTGGCCTTGGACTCACCATCCTCTTGCTTCAGCCTTCTGGGTGCTGGAATCACAAGTGTGCATCACTGTACCGGTTCCTGGGGTTGTCATTTTGCGAGTGGTTATTATCTTTGAGCTTCAGTCTCCCTATCTGTAAAGAGGGTTCCATGTCCAGCCTTGTGGGTTGGAGATATATAGTAGCCAAGGGAACTCAGGGTTGATGTGAGCTGCAAAATGCTCTGGCAGGGACAACCCACTCCTTGGTGTGTCTAACAGCACTGCTCCACAGCTTCCTAGGGAGCAAGCATTGGCCCTTCTTGGCTGTGATAGGTACAGAAGACTTTTCAAGGTCACTGGATCCACGGGTTCAAAGACAAGAAGTGCTCAGCCCTGTTTTTATTCAGGACCTGGAGCCCCTATGGGGGTTCATTCTCCTCACTCAGAAGACTCCCAAAAGGATGGCTCTTCCTCCTGCCAGGCTGAATGACCACACACCCACATCGGATCACAGCTATGTCCTGGTATTCCCTTCTTCACACTGCATTGTAATGCGAGTGCGGCTTAGATGGGTCCTGGTGCCTCAGAGCTGCTAAGAGGCAGGTTAGGGTCTCATCTTCTCCCGGGAGGCACTCAGGTGAACCTGGATCATGCAGGTCCTTTCTGATTTTGGAAGTGATGATAGCCAGAGCCAAGGGGTGCCTGTTGCCCAGGGTGACACTCCCCTGTTGCTCTCTCCCTGCCTGCACTCTGATGGAGAAGAGGTAGGGCCTCCACATTCAGCAATGCCGTGGGGCTCCCCATGGCAAGCCTGCATTGCTGAGGCTGAGTGTGGGACCCAGCTACCCCCAGAGTTCAAGGGCCAGGCCTGCAACTGCTCTGGGCACCATGGCAGGAGCCCAGCCCTTCTGAAAATGTCTTTGGTGCCTTGGGTGCCTAGACTAAGGTTCCTTGCCCATTGTCTTCAGGGTTTAGGTGCTCTGGCTTTGCTGTGTGCTGTCCTGGCGGCAGGGTATCTCCCTTAAACTTGTAGGAGATCTTCCTTCAGGCCCCAGTCTCTCACCTGAGTCTTGTTCTCTTGACTCCAAGCTTCTCTTATGAAGGGGCCCATGTAGTACATTACAGTAGGGCCAGCAGGTGACATCTCTGCCATCACAACACTAGGGCTGGGGGTCAGATATTTCCTCTGGGAGCGGCCTGTCAGGAGGAGAGTAGAGAGTGCCACTTAACAGTCAAAAAACAAGGTTGAGGGCAGATGACAGTCACCATTACTGTTGTATCAGTGAGATTCTGCTTTTCCCAAGTCAGGTAGACTTGGGGTATGTGCTGGGGGTGGGCATTAACTCTGTCTCCTCCAAGTGACCTCCTTAGGATGTGAAAGATCCTTAGGATCTGTTGTCACCCCTCATGCACATCTGCCTGGTCCTAAACAGACTAGAGCACACGGGTAGATCTTGGGCAGCTCCTCTGTGGCGTTATGGGCAGAGGCTTCTCTGCTGGGCAGTTGGGCGGGGCTTACTGAGACAGCTGGGCACATGCCTGCCATTCCGCCCAGTACGCTCATCCTCTCAATATAGGTGCTGCTGGCCAGGCAGCCTGCTGCTTTAGGGCAAGGCCAGTAGGGACAGGCCAAGGCAGGCACCAGCTCTCTCTCCTTGCATGGCCAGGGCCTGCAGGCTGCCTTCTGATTTGTGTGTATTATTAGGTCCTAGGACTCTACAGTCTGGCGGGCCTTGAAAGGGTAGGGCCTGTCTGTGTGAGGGTAGTGTGGCCAGGGGTCCTCAGCCTGGCTGGAACACCAGTCTGGGGGCCTCTTCTTATCAGACGCAGAGGAGTCTTGGGGCTATCTCCTGCTGTTCTTGAGACTCGGTCATGGGCCTGCCTTGCCCAGTTAGCCCTACCTGCACCTGTGCCTCTTTGTGTTCTCTGAATTCTCTTGTTCTTGGCTGGCTGTGCTAATTTACTTCCCGTCCTCGGTAATGTAATGTGTTTATGAGGGTGATTAATGTTATAACCCAAACAAGAATGCTTGCCTTGGAAACTGGGAAGTATTGCCCCTGGAGAAACCCACTTCAATCCATACCCATGGGCCAGGGGGGCGGTACAGCCTACCAGCTCCACCCACCTGACTATGTGACAGTGACTGATAGGAAGGTGGCAGGAATTGGTAATGGAAAGTGGCAGGGATCTTTGGGCAAGAGGACCCCCCACCCCTTTCCCTAGCTGCATTGTGCAAGAGGGTGTGTTTGTCTATGGCACCAGGCCCTGCTGCCTGAGCCAATCATCCGGGGCAGAGCTGACATGGACAGTCTGGGTATCCTCCGTGCCTGCCGGAAGCATGTCAGCTGGCTGGTTGCTCCTGCTCTGGGCAGATCCTGTGTGAAGAAGCTGGGAGTTCTGCCGTGACCAAACTTCCCTGGGTGAGGACCGTGAAGGGCAGTGAGAAGGTGGAGAAATAAAGACAAGACACAGAAAGCTGGGATCAGATGGAGCCCTCTCTCTGGATGGGAGGAAAGGAATTGCTCACCCACTGTAAGGCATTTATTTACACATTTGGCAGTCTGATATCACGTGACACCCCCTTTGCCTAGCAACCTGTTCCTTGGATTATCTCAGGGCTCCGTCTTCTCTGCATTGCAGCAGCTCATTCATGTGGCTTGTCTCTGGTGCTCTTTGTTCTTGGACAGAGCTTGCTTCACTCCTACACATGTGATCTATTTCGAGCTTCAGAGCTGCATGCAAATATGAGGGAGCCTTGGTGAGGACTTCGCAGACTGCAGCGGATGGGGAGGGGTCCCCCTGGATAGCAACTGCCCAAGTTTGAACAGTGTCCTCTGCATCCCTGCAGCACAGCACCGTCCCATGTTTCATCCTCACATCTGTGTTGGGAGCATGTGTATTGTCACCAGAGTCTCTTTGTACCCACAGTGACACCCAGAGATCCTGACAATTGACTCCTGAAGGCCACTTTGTGGGTCCAGACTGACCCTAAAATCCCAGAGAGGGCACCCTGGACTTAGAACCAGCTGTTTCATAACTTGGACTTTTCCTGCAGGACCTCACTGCAGAGGAAGGCAGCTATGGGCCACAGCCACACCCTGTGAGGAGTCACTATGGACCTTTCCTTATCTGTACCCTGGTAGGGGGCTCAGGAAGGAAGGCCACCACCCTCAGCCTGTGAAATGCCTGAAACTTAATGGGAAGAAGGTCAGAGGCACATGGCACTCCACTCAGGATGTGAAATATTCCTATTCTCCCAGCCTCATGGTATCTGCCACACACGTGTTCCATCCCAGGTCCCATCTAAGGCACCACATTTGGTCATCTTGGTCATCCTCATTTCTGGTGCTCCTCCAGGTTGTGACCATTTCTGAGTCTTTTTGTGCTTTTTATGACCTTGACAGTTTTGGAGAGTCCCAGTCAGGTACTTCACAGAATGTTCCTCTATTCAGGTTTCTCTGATGTTTTTTCCACAATCAGACTTGGATTGCAGGTTTCTGGAAAGAATACTAAGATGGCAAAGTGCCTTCTTGTTCCCATGATGCTGGCCCATGGCATCGCTCCTGATGCCCAGCTCATGGCTTGGTAAACGTGATGTCTGCCAGGGCTCCACCTAAAATACCCTTTTCACTTTCTGTATAGTTTCCTCCGGAGCCCAGGTTTGAGTATTAAACTCCACCTCCGGGGTGGGGAATGTCACATGACCATTTAAATCCTTGCAAGGGGCCCTGCCCCTTCTCACCCAGTATTTACTTATTCAAACATAGCCCTCCTCACCTGTATTTATCCACATTTATTTTACATATTGAGGTCAATACTATTTCACTTATGCTCAAATTACTGCACGTCTGGTCACTAGCAGCTCTTTGGGGCCGTCTCCTGTGTTCCTTTGGTTACAGAGCACTTCCCTGCTTTTGGACACCACAATGTTCTCTAGGCTTTTGTTGTCATTTTCTGTTTGGAAGCAACCATTTCTTCAAAAGTCTAGTCCCAGTGTCAGAGGACAGTGCTGAGAAGCCAACCCATTGGGAGTAGGTGTTTGCTGTATTAGGGTCAGGGGTCATTTCTGGGTACTCTCTGTAGGTGACTGGGAGACCTGGGTGTGTGCTACTTCTTTTGCACCCCTCTCCCATCTCTGTCTGCCTGTGTTCAGTTAATCATGAGCTCACACTGATGTCTCTGACTAATCTAATACAATGAACTTCTTTGGGGTAATTTTTAAAGGACCCATAGCACCAAGGAAATCTGGCACTGCACTGTCTCAGAGGCAAGCATGAACATGGAAACAGAGGATTTAGTCCTAAGCATAGGACAAGGGTCCTGAGTTTTTCACAAGTGGGATAAAGTCAGCTCAGCTCCACTGTAGGCAGCTACAGGACTCGTGACATCTGGTTGCATAGAGGACAATGATCTCCTATTTTCTCTATTGTCAGCCATCATGTGACTGTACATAGAGACAGACTCAGTGGCACCCCACACACACACAAGAGCGGCACCCTTTCTCCAGAGCCAGCCATGGCGGGGAGCAAGGACATGCCAACTTCCTGGTGGCCCTGTTTCCTGGGCTGCATTGCTCTCTGTCTCTGGCCACCATTCTCACCCCCTTTCTCTAACTGTAGAGTCTCAGCAAGTCCAAGTGCTCACCTCCGCATGTCTGCCGAACAGTGTCCCTGTCCTGCTCTGCTGGAGCCTGGGACTTCCTCTTCTGAGTGGGACAGGTCATGGTGCTGGCCTGTGCTCCTAACAGGTCCTTTTAAGAGGGAGGAGAAGTCAGAGTCATGGGAGGATGACAGTGGCAGAGTCACAGGGGCCTGTGAACCAGGAGCACAGGTGGCCTCTGAGGGACAATAAAGTCTGACCAAGAACTTGCTTTGAGGCCTGCTTCAAATGTCTGACCTCCAAGAGTGCGACATAGTGAGTTTGTTTTTTAAGCCTCTGAGTTTGTGGTAATTTGTTACAGTAGCCGTAGGAAGTAAACATGAGGGTCTTGGGACAGGCCCTTTTCTGGGTGGATTATCCCTTTCTTGGCCTGGACCAAACCTTCCAGAGGGCAACGGCAACCATGTAGGCAATGGGCACATTTGACTTTGGCATCCATATTGCCAGCATGGACCCCACAATAACTGTCATGGATGTTTATGCAAGGATCTGGCTCCTCTACATCAGAATCAAATGCTATCTACATTGGCCTTCCCTGCAATGGGGGCAAACCTGGTGTTCTCTCTTTAGAGTTCTTGCTGACTTCTCTTTGAAAGGCAATGCTTATCTGCCTTTGCTACTTGGAGTATCTCTGTTTCCAGAATGTCATCTACAACAATAACCTGTGGATAGGTTGACTTTCCTTGCTGGATAAAAGTGAATCCCAGGAAAGGCAGCTTCCTTCCACTGCTGTGAGCCTGTGGGCCTTGCACGTTCCAAGCCTCTCCAGAAACAGGCAAAACTTTACTGGGATTGCAGAAGCTCTTGGAAATCCTACTGTGTTCTTTGTGCATGATAGCTGCTTTAAGACTGCAGGCAGCCTGTATCTCCCAGCGGAACCCTTGAGAGGCAGGAAATGGCAATCTTTGAGCACACTGGAAAGCGGGGCCCTGCAGGCCAGCTCTGGGCTATTAGACTGTCGCTTCAGTGTTGACATGACCACTTGTGCACATTACCCCAGGCTTGCCATGCTGACATTACTGCTGCCATTGTACAAATAGTCTTTTTGGGGGGACTGAACCTGAGCCCCTTGAGCCTCTGCAGAAAACTGAACCTGAACCCAGGGCCTGGCATGCTGGTCAAGCACTCTACCACTGAGCTATACCTTTAGCTTGTTTTCAAATCTTATTTTAAGACAGGGGCTCACTCAGTTGTCTAGACTGGCTTCATATCGCCTGGGTATCTGGGACTACAGGTGTGCCTCGCCATGTCTGATTTAGCATACTCATTTTTTAGCTCCTCCACTACCATAGTGTTTGGGAGCCAAACTCCCTGGGTCTGATCCTGGATTCCGCCACTTACCAGCTGAGTGGCTTTGTCCTTTGCCTCCATTTCTCCCACGGGAAACAATGCCTGTATCTGCTTGCAGATTCACCAACAACGTCCCATGAGGTGACATTGGCAAAGTGCTCTGGTACCAGCACTCAGGAGCCCCACAGTGCCCCTTGTGGCAGGGATTTGCAGCTGGCACTTGAGTTTCACTTGCCCTAACCTGATGCTGGAAATTTGATTGCCCTACCCTGGACAGTGGCTCTACCTGGATGGGCTTCTGAGATGTGTGATCCTGGTTGGGCAGTCAACTGGTCTTCCACAAAAGTATCAGGATGCTGGTAGCAGTGGCACATACTTGTATTCCCAGCACTCATGAGGCTGAGGCAGGAGTGTCACCATGAGTTTGAGATCAGCCTGGGCTACATAGTGAGTCCAGGCCAGTCTGAACTACATAGTGTGAGATCCTGTCTAAAAATAAAACAAAACCAAATGTATATATTAAAGTTCTAAAACAACTCTGTGAGGGGAAGAACAGTTTTCTCAGCAAATGGTTTGGGGGAAACTGGTTGTCTATAAGCAAATGGTTAAAGTTAGATTTACTCCTTGTATGAAAATTGTCTCAGAATTGAGACAATTCTACCAGTGCTACAAGTGTAAACAATTCTACAATTCTACAAGTGCTACAAGAACTACAAGTGTTTAACTCTTGGAAGAAAACACAACAGCAAGCCTCTGTGGCCTTTGAGTAGGCAAGGATTTCTTGATTATGGCACTAAAACCACAAGCAACAAAGAAGAAACAGACAAACTAGATTCACCAACATTAAAAACTGATGGTGTTGGAGATGTACATCAGTGGATAGAGAGCTAATATAACAGGCACAAGGCCTTGGGTTCTAATCCTCACAACCAAAACAAAACAAACAAAATAAAACAAACAAACAAAATTGTTGCAGAAAAGAACACTAAAAAGGTGAAAAGACCCACAGATGGGAGAAAATATTGCAAATTATGGATCTGATAAGAGGCTTATTTCCAGAATAAATAACCTTTAGATTTCAACAATGAAAGAAAATTACCCAATTTTAAATGGACTAACACTTTAAAGCTGTGATGGTTGAATGATTGTGTCAATTTGAGAAGTTTGGTTAAAAGAAGCTTAACTAAATTGGCTCAGTGATTCCACACTATGGATAGTAGCTCTAACTGGGTCAGCTTCTACCCTGGGGTGTAGAAGACCCACCCTAGGGTGGCTTGCACCTGGATGGTACAAAGGGTAAATGAAGGAAGGGCAAATCTGCTTCAGTTTCTTTGGAGGAGCGCCAGTCTTCACCCTCACCTTGGACATTGTCTCCTGGCTTCCAGCAGAGACTCTTTGGCTTCCGGTGCAGATTCTTCAGCCTTTGTGTCTTCTCTTCTGCCTCCACCTCCGCCTCCTCCTTCTCCTCTTCTTCCTCCTTCTCCTCTTCCTCCTCCTCCTCCTTCTTCTTCGTCTTCGTCTTCGTCTTCGTCTTCGTCTTCATCTTCATCTTCTCCACCTCCTCCTCCTCCTTCTCCTCCTCCTTCTTCTTTCTTTTTCTTCTACTTCTTCTTCCTTGCTTCTTCTCCTTCTCCTTCTTTCTTTCTTCTTCTGCTTCTTTTTTTTATTTTTCTTCTTCCTTTCTTCTTCCTCTTCCTCTTCTTCTCCTCTTCCTCTTCCTCCTCTTCTTGTCCTCCTCCTTCTCCTTCTTCTCCTACTCCTTCTTCTGGTCTTTTATGAGACAGGGTCTCACTATGCAGTTCAGGCTGGTGTTGGGCTCACTTTGTAGCCCAGGCTGGTCTAGAAATTACAGTGATCCTCCTTCTTCTGAGTGCTAGGATTGTAGGAGTATGCCACTATGACTGGCTCCTTCAGCCTTCTTGTGTTGAACTTTTCTCTAAAAAAAAAAAAAAAATGTGTGCAAATGGCCAGTAAGTACATGATGCTAAATACCACCAGTCATTATGGAAAAGTTAATCAAAACCACAGCAGGATGGCATGTCATACTTGCTAGGATATATGTGGGGGGGGGAGCAGAGTATAACAAGTATTGGTGAGGATATGGAGAAATTATAATGTATATATTGCTGGTAGGAATGTAAAGAATATTTGGAAAATATTTTTGTAGCTCCTCAAAAAGTAGCATAGAATCACCATGTGACCCAACATTTTCACACTTAGGTTTACACCCATAAGAACTGAGGGTAGGGACTTAGATACCCATGCACACCCATGTTCATAGCAGTGCTATTCACAACAACCAAAAGATTCAAACAACAAATTGTTGTCCGTCAATAGTTGGCAAAGTGTGTCTATCTGTACAGCAGAATATTATCTAGTCAAAAAAAGAATATAGAATGTTATTCCACCATAAAAAAGAATAAAACACTGATTCCTGCTGTATCATAGATGAACCTCAAAAACACTGACTAAGAGAAAGAAGCCGCATGTAAAAGGCTACATATCATAGCATTCCATTTATATGAAATATCTAGAATAGGAACATTCATAGAAACATAGGCTAAATTGGATGTGGTGGTAGACTCCAGTAATCCCAGAACTTGAAAGGCTGAGGCAGGAGGATTGCTGCAAGTTTGAGGCCAGCCTGGGTTATAAAGTGAGTTGAAGGTTAGCCTGAATTGCATAGTGAGACTCTGTCTCAAAATGACCACAACAAAAAACAGAACAAAAAACCAAAAAAAAAAAAAAAAACCCAAAACATAGAAACATAGGGACATGCATAGAAACAGAGCAGATAGGTGGTTGCCAAGAGCTGGGGTCAGGGGTAATGGGAAATGACTGTACCAGAACACAGCAGGGTGTGTGTGTGTGTGTGTGTGTGTGTGATATCTAAATTGGAGGCACTGCACACCTGTCTGTCAGCCAGCAGCTCCAGAGCGGAGCATTTTTCCTCTGCTGCTGCCCTGCCCTGTACACCCTCAGGACTCCTGAGTGTTTTGACAAATGTCCTCACTGGGGCTTTGCAATAAAGTGTTGCCCAAAGGGGAGCATAAGGGAACCTGTAGCCACATTCTTTCCAACTCCTTTTTATTTTATTTGTTTGTTTGTGTATTTTTTGTCTTTTTGAGACAGAGTCTCACTATGCAGTTCAGGCTGGCCTTGAGCTCGCTCTGTAGCCCAGGCTGGTCTCAAACTTGCAACTATCCTCCTGCCTCAACCTCCCTAGTTCTGGGACGACAGGGGTGTACCAACACTCCCGGATCCCTTTTTTTTTTTTTAAATAATGATTGCAGGTTTGCTTGGAATGTGGCAACAAAGCAGAAAGGCTCTGTGTTTTTACTAGAAGGAGGTGTTGCTCCGGTCAGCTGAGCTTTTTCTAGACCAGGTTTCCAGTGGGAAATAATGCTTGTGCTAATTCCCACAGAATTAACTCCTGCCCATGTAATTCTCCAAATGGGCCTAGTGCATGGCTCACATCTTCCCAGGCAGATGAATTTCCCTGGCTGTGGAGCCACATGAGTGACAGTGAGCTGGAACCAGAGGAAAACAGAGACCGAAGCCAGGTAAGCTGCCAACCCTGGGCTGCAGAAAAACAGAAGAGTAAAAAACTAGAAAGGGCCAGTGAACATGTTGGGGAGAGTTGAGTGGACCCTTTCTAAGCCTTGTCTGTCATTATGATTTTTTCAACCTTTAGAAATTTGATGGGTGAAAAAAATTTAACTTCTGGCTCTATATGTATTTGTTTACTAGCAAAGTTGAACTTTACTTTGGTGCGATGTGTGACTAATATGCTCACTGGCCCATATTTTCTTTTGTGAGGTGCCCATTTGTAATCTCTGACCATGTGTTGAAATGCACAGCCATTTCATTTGCTCCTCTTACCAGTCTAGGAGGCCACTTCACACCCTAATTTCTTTCTTTATTTTTTTTAACTGGTACCAGGAATCGAACTCATGACTGGGTGCTTGCAAGGCAGGCACTTATGCCACTGAGCTAAATCCCCAACCCCCGCTCCCTGATTTCTGGACTGATCCACATGTAGTCCATCATGTTTCATGGCTCACGATCACGAGGAAGCTTTTTGCCAAATGCAAAGCCAAGAGGATTTTCAGTTTCCCATATTATCAGCTGAATGCAGGTACACATTTGTGGTTGGAGTCTATTTTTGAATTTTATGCTGGCAAGAAAAATTCTTGTTACTGGGGACAATGAAGTTTCTTCCCTCGAGTGTCTGCCATCAATGTGCCCGAGAGTACTTCCTGACCTTTGCTACCTCGGGGTGTCTGGTTGGAATGGTAAGAGGAAATGTCAGGTGTTCACAGTCCTGGTGACAGAGAGAGAACATGGACGCAGACCAGGAGGCCAAGGCTCCCTCATTTTGCCGGGATGCTGGCGAGAAATAGCTTTTTGGTCTCAATGAAAATGTGGGGGAGTTGGGTGGTTACCTATGGAGTTGTGTGCGTGTACATGAACTTTGACTTCTCTATTTCCACACTCCATTTCTGAATGGTTTCATGAGCTTTCCTGATGTTTTATTATAAAAAGCCTTGAGAATACAGAAGTTCATTGAGGGTGGTGCACGAACACCTACACGCGCTGTCAGGGTCCGTGCCAGCACCTGTCCCCCTCACCTGCCCACCTCTGCTCTCATGTTTCATTCCCTCGGACACACTGATGCCTTTCAAGGTAAGTTGCAGATCAAGGTAAATTGCATTCTTGAAATGTCCCTGTAATCAACTTTGTATTCTGTTTTAAACAGAAGTGTTTAAATGAAATGACCCCTAAGGTCATATCTGACTTCAAAGATAACAAATGTATCACTCTTTAGCAAAAAGATTTCAGGTCCCCTCCTGAGGCATGTATGTCCCTTAATTTCTTTGATACAGATGATATGTGAGGTTTTGTTGTGAAAAACTGAGAAAATAGAGCAAAAAGAAAAAGAAAGAAAATCACCCAGAGAGCTGATTTTTGCTGTTTACATCTGAATTTTCCCAGAACAAATAGATACAAATAAGCAAACGGGACCCTGTTTCTCTAACCTTGCCAAAGATAAGTGAGATGGTAGTGAATATCTTTCCATATGCACGGTGATGTCTCTCCTATCCTTCTGTGAAAGCTGCTTTTCAAGGCAGCCCATGGGGATCAGTGTGACTGTCCCATGTTGTGTATGGAAAGCGAAGCTAAGGGAGGTCCAAAAACTGCTTTCACATAAGCAAGTACTAAGTGCAGAGCCAGAACTTGAATTGAAGTCTGGCTTAACACCAAGGACATACACTCAACTATTTCATTTGTTTTCAATTCCAAAAATATTAGCATTCCTGATTGTGTTCTAAGAAATGAATAAATGCCTTTGGATGATGGAGAATGCTTTTGGCAACAAAAATAGCATTTAGAAGTATTTGGCTGCACTAAGGGACATGGTGGCAAGTGAGAAGCAGCCAGCTGGCCCATGCTGACAGGTGCTGGAACCTGGCAAGTATGGAGGTGCAGTGGCCTCGGGCTGGGCTGGGCGGAGGTAGAGGCTTGGCCCTCCCTGTGGCTGGTGCCCTCCTCTTGGAACACTGGTTTTGTCCTTCACTTCAAACAGGTGGTTTTCTGGTTTCTCTGCTTCCCTTAGAGAACAGATACCCTCAGCTCCACACTTGCACTTGCAGGTCCAACAGTTTCAACTGTGTTCGTGCACCATCCTCAATGAACTTCTGTATTCTCGAGACTTTTTATGATAAAACATCAGGAAAGCTCATGAAACCATTCAGAAATGGAGTGCGGAAATGGAGAAGTCAAAGTTCATGTGCAGGCACACAGTTGACACAGCTTTCTTTGCGTAATTCCAGGAGCAAGAAAATCTGGCTGGAGTCAAGGATCTGTCCTTGGCCTGGGGAACAATGGCACAGGTATGGCCCAGGGGGTTTCACTCTCATGATCAAGAAGAAGAGAACTGACAGTCCATGGACAAGGTGAACAAATGCCCTGCAAAAGATTTTTTACCTGGGCTGGGCATGGTGGTATATGGCTGCAATCCTAGATCTTTGGGAGGCTGAGGCAGGAGGATCAAAAGTTTGAGCCTAGCTGGGGCAATTTAGTGATTTAGTAAGACCTTGTTTCACTGATACAAAAAGGGTTGGGGATGTAGCTCAGTGTGAGGGTCCTGGGTTTAATCCCCAGTACTCCCCCCACCCAATTCCACTGGTGGAAGCCAGTGGTCTGAGAGCCAGGCAGCTCCACATCCTGCCCGCCTCTACTGTTGGAGCCCTTACTGCTACCAACTCCTCCCCCAGGAAAGGGTCAGGGGACCCATGTATCCTTAGTGGATGCGCAAACACTAGAATAAGTGGCAGGTTTCAGCATGCTTTGAGGACTTCAGTGTTGCAAATGTGTGTGTCATGATGTGAGGTCTTCGGCTGGTGTTTTTTTAATTGTTACTATTTTGGGAATTTGTGTGTTACTTGGAATGGACCCCAAAACCTTCACACTGAGCTACATGCTCAAGGCTATGTTTTGTTTTGTATTGTTTTGTTTTGTTAAATTTTGAGGCAAGGTCTTGCTGCATTTTCTAGGCTGGATTCCAACTTGGGATTCTCCTGACTTAGCCTCCCAGAGTGCTAGGATTAGAGGTATGTGCCACCACATCTGGCTTTGCTCTGAATCTTTATGAGATTTTAATACCATCATTACTTTTCTTAGTAAGGCAGATTACAAAATCCCATCCCACCTCACAGTTATGTTCTAGAAAGGACTTAGGATCATTTATTCAAGGTGATAAAAGATGAAACCTGTCGAAACTGCCTCTGGTGTGAGTTTGGAGTCCCTGTTTTAGAGGTGAAAGCCAAGATCATCCTCTGCTCCTGCCCAGATTCTGTAGTGGTTAAGAGTCACAGGCACCAGGAGGGAAGGCTCCAAATGTTCTTCGGTCTCATGATTATCAGCAAATGCAGTGACTTGTTTGTCTCAGGGCAGGTGCAGGGAAGAAGGGAAAGAGTTTAGCAACCTCTGATCTCCGGCTTTTCAATGTGAACTGAGCCTACTTCATGTTTTCACAGCCATTTCCTTGCATCCCCATGAACATTCTGATCTGAGCAGAAGAAGACTGTGCGCTACTAGGAGTGGTATGATTTTGGTTCTGATTTTGCAGGAAGGGCCTGAAATGCTACTGTAAAGAGGAGAGAAAAGGGTAACAATGTAAACAAGTGATTCATCACATGGAAACCGGCTGGAGGCTGAGCCCTATTATCCACGTGCGCTGATCACAAACAGGAAAAACATTTTGTACCTCCACATGAAACAGAAACAATAGTCGCTCTGTTTAGTGCTGGTCCCCAAATAACACAATCTTGAGCTTTTCCCGAGAACCCGGACTCTCTGATAGAAGCAGCCTTGTCCCTGACTTTGGAAGTAACACAGTACTGTGCATAATTATGTGAGGAGCTTTTTTTCTGCTTAAATATTTTGTTATTATTTGCTTTTTAAAAAAACATTACACACTATTGTGTTATTTATTAGGCTTTTTAAACATCAATGGTCTTCCAAAAAAAATTTTTTTTGGATGACCTGGGCTTTTTTAATTGAAGTCTGGCTTCCTTACTCCGTTTTGCAAATAAACTATTTTCTTCTTAGAATAGTTGTCCCTGATTGTTCCTTTGATATAACAAATGCTTTGGGCTAGATGTTTGTGTCCTCTGGATGCATATGCTGAAACCTAAGCCCCAGGTGATGCGCTGGGAGCCCTTTGGGAGGTGACCAGGTCAGGCAGGGGCACCTCCTGGGCACAGGGCTGGTGCCTGTGGAAGGAGCAGGAGTGCTTCTCTCTGTCTTTCCGTGGTGTGAGATACAGGGAGCAGATGCCGCCTGCTGACCAGAGCGGGATCCTCACATGTGGAACCTGGCACCTTCAATCCTGGATGTCAGACCTCCAACACCGCCAGAAATAAATGTCTGTTGTCTATGATAAGCCATGGTCTGTGGCCCTTCACTGTAGGAGACTAAACAGACCAAGATAGCTGCTGACCGTTGCTCCAGAGAGCACTACAGGAGGAGAAGCCCTCTTCCTCCCAAAACTCTGCTGAACTCCATGATAGGGTCATTTTGACTCTAGTGCACAACATGGGCTTCTCATGTGAGGCCATGGGCACAACCAGCCACCGCCTCGTGATGGGCTGTCATGAGTTCTCTCACAGGACATGGTGCTGTGGGGTTCATGCCTGCTCTTATAAAACTCTTGTGAGCGCTCCTTCCCAATATGCAGGTCCTATGCTTCCACCCCACCTCCGCCTCAGTCTTAACCTGGAAAGGATTTAGGATCGTTTAGACAAAGTGATAAAAGATGACATGTAAACAAGTGGTACAATGAGGGCTAGAAAGCTGAGATGGACCAAGCATGAGACACATGCCTTGAGGTGGTAAAGTGGGTGCCACATTTGGTTCTGAGCTTACGGATAGCTTGTGTTAAGAGACAAATACCAGCAGGCATATATTTGTACTGATTGTTTTGCTGTTGTTGTTGTTCTAGTGTTTGGACATGGTGGGGGCTTACTGACCCCGGAAGATGTCCTTTTTTCTACCAATTCTTAGAGACAGCAAAGGACACGGTGGTA
>PVJX010026661.1:0-25599 GCA_004027295.1 Dolichotis patagonum
TAGTAATTCACTATAGTTTTCATACAGCACAACAGATCTCTTAAATTTATAAAATAGGATCTTGAAAGAAACAGAAGAAAGGAATCAAATAGCATTCAATATTGCTACTATACACGTAGAAGCTCGATTTTCAGCAAAATCTTTGCAGGCCAGGCGGCAGTGGTATGATTCAAAATGCTGAAGGGAAAAAAAAAATCCTACCTCCCATGAATACTGTAGCCAAAAAAGATGTTCTTTACACATAAAGATAATAACTTTCCCAGATAAACAAAAGCAAATGGTGTGTATTGCTCCCAGTTGTGTCTTACTGAAATGCTAAATTTGATTTTCAGAAAACAAAGTAAAATAATGTCTGATTAGCAGTGTATTAAAAAACAAAGAACAAGAGAATTTCCACAAATTTTACTCACATATTCTCATTATCACCAGCTGTATTATAACTTTTAATTAAAATCCATATTTTGATGAACAAAAGTGATCCATTGCACTTCTATCCAACATATAATTAATGACATAGCTAAACTAAAGTTAATTTTAATAATTTTTTTTCATCAGAACACATTTCTTCAAAAAAACATTTTCTACAGGTGCCTAGAAGCATGCCATATTTTTTTCTGATTTTCCCTGTCCTTTGTTTCTAGGGTGATATTTTTATTAAAGAAAGAAAGGTTTATTTTGCCTGACAGTTTGTAGAATCTTCAGTCCACCGTCTGCTGGCCCCAAGACTGCATGGCAGAGGGGCATCGCAGCGGAGAAACAGTTCGTGATGTGACACACAGAAGCGGAGAACAGGAAACTGGTGCGATTAGACTTGCACTGATATTCTGACTTTCAGGTGTGTAAAATTCCAGATTTTATTTCAACAGACACCATTGTGTTAGGATCATAGCCAGAGAAGCCAATATGCTGAAATGATGAGCAACATAACTCATGGATATAATGTTTTGAATATTTTGATGTTGCTAGTTTTTGTCTACCTTGCAGTAGTTTTAAAGTCTAGAAAAACCTAGAAACAGAGAAACACAGTAAAGCACTTAAAAGTATATTTTAAGTGGTTCTCTGTTATTGCCTGTAAGTTGACCCAATTCACAGATGTATTATTTCACACAAATGCAGTGGAATGGATAGCCAGAAAACTGATTGTGGCATAACTGGTTGAAGCTGAATGATGCTGGCTCAGTCTCTCAACGAATGATTTTTTACCTTATTTAATTCACTGGAAGTGCATTAATAAATCTAATCCACTGTCAAGGTCATGCATAGCAAGAGGTTTGATTACGAAGGTCATTTAGGAAACTGAATAATATAAATTCATAAATGTGATCTCTAGGTTTATTAAATCCTCTCTGATATTTATCGGTTTATTAAATATTTTATTCAATATATTTGATTGTCTTACTAGAAGACTGAATATAACTATAGGGAATGAGCTGGTTAGCAACCTGGACTTTTCTGTGATTTACTGTGTTCTGCCCCTCACTGTGAAATGCTCAAAAGATTTAGGGCCGGGGATTTAGCTCGGTGGCATAAGCGCCTGCCTGGCAAGCACATGGTCATGAGTTCTGTCCCCAGTACCACAAAAAAAAAAAAAAAAAAGAGATTTTCTGCAGCATAGATTCCTCATCTAGTTACTCAGTCAACAGATGTACACAGATAGTTAATGCCTTATTCCAGGTATTGGAATACACCAGTGAAAAATACTACTGCTTTTGTGGAAGCAGTAATACCTCCTGGGTGACTTTCAGATTAATGAGCAATTTCCAAAAGTCATGTTAGTGATCTATTTTCATACAGACAAGTGAAAGTATATACAAAATGAACCAGTGGTGTGAATGAAAGCTTGAAGAACATGTCTAATTTCTGGGTTGCTAAGTATAAAATTAGAAGTAACTATAAAAAGAAAATGCCTGGAATTCATTCAAATAGGGCAGCATTAAGACTTAAGTACTATGAGGTGGAATTCACAGCAATCTACCAGAGTAACGTGTTCAGGATTTGAGGGTAACTTGAAGCAACTTCCTTAGTCCTTACCACGCAGCTACAGAAATTTTTATCGGGAAATTTAATTCCTGTTTATCAAAAGGGAGTTGTTAAGGAAGCATTTCAAACTTTACCAACCCTCTAAGACTAAGGTCCTATTAATTATACAAAACTACATTCACCAGGATTCCTAGCAGTAGAGTCCAAGACAATGGTCCATAATCATGAGTATTTTAAAATATATTTTTATTTTTGCTTGATAAATAGTGGTATATCCATTAGCGGGGTACAGTGATGTTCGAATAGGTGCATATAATATATAGCAAACCAGTGAAGGTAGTTAACATAACTATCACCTCAAATATTTCTTATTTATTTGTGTTGGGAACATCACAACTCTCCCGTCTATACTGAAATATACAATGATATATGAATCAGCTACGGTATTGTGCTACAGTACAATAGAAGTTATTCTTCCTGCACTGCAGCATCCCTGTGTGGTCCAGCCATCCTCGCTCCCTGCCTTCCTCCCACTCATCCTTCCCAACTACTGATAATCTATATTGGAGTTTCTATTACTATTTAATCTAAATTTATCTTTACACATTGAGAGCAGGAGTGCAGGAAAACTGCAATCTGTCCAGCAGTCAACATGAAGCCAGGACCTCACAGCTGGAACTGCCCTGTCATCTACAGAGTTGATAATCAGCTGAGATTCTGTGGTTAATCGGGCTACAACATCTGGAGCTTAAATATTGAAATATCAGTTGGAAATGTGCTAGACACATGGGGATGTGTCTCTAAAGATCAGGCCCAGCTTTGAAAGAGACGAAACTAATTCTGTTACAGCTGACCAAAATTGGCTAAGTCTCTGACTGAACTGAAAGATTAGATAGACACATGTATTTTAGTTCGAAAGCTCACAAAATGGGGTTACATAACTGCAGCAGCCTAAGCAAGAGGAAAACATAGAAGAATGGAGTAAAATAAAGGTCAAATTCAGAAAATCTGAGAAATTTGTTTAGCTCCTGTGTATACAAATAGGTTGTCCAGAGAATTTAAGATAGATTAGGAAAATATTTTTCAGGTAACGATAGCTATTAGCAAGACAGTTTTGTATTCTTCATTTTAATTGGTTTACCATTGTATGTAGAAAATTATACTGCTAAATAGCTTTGGAAATTTTTGAATTATACAAATATCCTCACACAATGAAATACTGAACAAGTATTAGTTACAAATTTAAGGTGTACATACACATTCATTATAAAGGTTAGTGCCCATAAGTATATATACTACTATATATATATACTATATTACTAAGATATTGAAATTATATATATATATGTAACTATAATATTGAAATTATTTATATATATTTAATGTATGAGTTATAAAGATTAAAGTGAGAATAAACATTTTAACATTTTTGAATGTATTGATTTGAAGCTTTAAGTATAACTAGGATAAAATCGGGCTCACATGTAAACCTTTATTTAATATCATATAATGAATTAAAGAAAAAAATCATCAGGATTCATATTGTTATCATAAACTTCTGTGACCTTATAAATTAAGGAAAAAGGAAAGAAGCATGTAGAATTTTGAAACTTCTGGCTCATTGATTCACAGCTAACAAGGAAAGCAGCTATTCCTGTAACGTCTTTATCTACTCAGTCAACTACCACTTCCAAAGTCTCGGGGTTTTCTCATTCTCTTCTTGATCTGGCCATGTCGACTTTCATTCACCTTGGAATTGACATTTACAAAGTGCCTTAATTCAATGTCTTCATAAATGTCCAGATATATTTTTATTTCTTTATAATCATTAATAATACACCTTACTTTAAGGGAGCAGAATTTGAAATATTTGATTCTATTATAATGTTTTGTTTCTAATACTAGTTTATGAGACAATATATTGCAGGGTGTTTGTTATCTCCAAACCTTGAGGTCAGCTGCTTTTTTGTCCCTACTTACTTTCTTCCTGTAGTTGAAGTCCTTATTTTCTGATATGTCATATATCTTCTAAAGTAGAAGGGAGTTCCAATAGAGCAAAAGAAATGAAATTAAACTCAGAAATTAAAACATTGTCTTTCACATAGACATTCATTCATAATCAATAGACATTCATAGTCATAATCAACATTCATTAAATGAATGAATAAATAAAATTTAGCCTTTCTGAAATATACAGTGGAATATTCGAATGTCAATATGCAATACTCAATTCTTCCCGACAATAAAAATGTGTCAAAGTTCTCCTTAGTTTTTTACATGTAAATAAAAGCATAAACACTCCAATAAAAAACTAATGTATTTTTCACCTGATAACTGATGGGCTGACAGGAAAAATATCAGTGATTTCAAGATATTTAGATCTTTACACTCATGAACCAGATAATGGTTTTTCATTCCATTAATTTTATTTTTGGGCCTTGGGGAGTATACTAGTGAGTAAATCACATCTTTATGTGCATATAGTATAATAACATTTAAAAATAATATTTAAAAATTAAGATAAATCAAAGGTCTGTTAAAGAAAAGATACTTTCTAATCTTTCATTATTTATATGCAGATGTGTGCAACTGTGTCATAAATATCCTGTTTATGAGGTGGAGGAAAAGAAGTGGGTAAAGTGTTTCCCTGACTTTTCTATTTTTACTGTGCCTTCATGATAAATAGTCTTCCATTAGAAATAATTCACAGCCCTATGAACCCACTTGGCCCAAGCCAGATTAGAAACATTGAAAATGATATTTCAGTGCTATGAACATGGTCTGAGGCCATTTGAGAATAAAAAGGTTTCTCTGTTCATTTTATTATCCCAGATGATTGTTATTACAGTATGATTTATTAAAATCTTGTCTCTGCTCATTTGAATTTCAAATACCACAAAATATGTTTTTATATGTATCTATAACTTTCTGGACTTACAATTTCATTCTATTTCCTATTCTTTTAATCATAATATCATCATCAATTTGAATCAATTGTCACATATTATAAAATTGTACTGCTTTGTGGAATACATCTTATAATTTAAACTTTCTTAATAAAAAACTGTATTCAAATGTCTATTATTCTCATTAAATCCAAAGTTATTTTGAAATTTTATTAAATATGACCTTACTACATTAGAATTTTAGTTTTTCATGGATCATATTAGTTTGCACAGAATTGACAGCTTATTAATACTGAGCTTCAGTTTTTACAGTCAGGTTCAATTTTGTATCCCAAAGAATGGGATTTCTTTTATATTGGTGATTCCAGATTCATTTTTTTATGATAGTGTTGTTAGAATTATTAATCATGACAGACAATTTCATTGCATGCTTTGCTACATAATTTAGTAATAAGAAAACTGCAGATAATTTTGTATATGTGACTTGCAACTACATATTTCTTTTTATATTAGAAATTATTAAAGACCCCCATTCGTTCCGAAGGAGATAATCTTATCATGTTTAAAACATCAATTTTTGTCATTTTTCTAAATGTCTTACTTCTTTTTCACGATTTATTCTGGTAGTCCAGACAATGTATTTATAAATTATAACAATGATAACATATTTTAGTGCAACTGTTTCACTGATAGATTTGTTTTAATTACAAAATAGTTCATAAAAATTAAGATTTTTCAGGTCATACATTTTATAATTGTTATTATTAACATGGAAACATTATTAAGCTTTTTATATCGCCATGTCATCTTTTGATATAATTTTTCTGTTTTGTTTCCATATAATAGACAATATAGACTCTGACAACCCTCGAAGCTTTAAATTTATCACAAATATCTGGCTAAAATTTTTAATTATCCAGAAGTTGGTAAATTGCTCCATATTTGGATCTACTGCTTCATCACCAACCAGTATTTATGTATATATTAAACAATATAGAAAACCATTTATATTAAACTATATGCACACATAAAACATTATATTAAACTCCCTAAAACCTTAACTGTCTCAATTATGTATGTTTTAATTTAAAATATTTTGTGAGATCTTATTTTGCATGAAGACACAGGCTTTATATTAATGGATACTTTTAGTAATAATGTCATTATATCAATTATATGTAAGGGAGATAGAGAAATATATCTGTGTTCAAATGTCATCCTCATAATTTTAAGTTTGATTTCAGGTATACTATTTTTAGTGACTTGCACTGAACCCAGTAAATGTCAAATGCCAACTTAGTTTTTATAATAAAAAAATGTACATTGCATTCAAATGTTATTTGTATTTCGTGTCTAACAATTAATGTGTGTTATATGAGAAAAATAGATACGAGTGTTACAGGAAAAACCTCTTGAATTTTCCTGGTGATAGCTAATATTTCATTTCTTTCTCCTAAAGTATGAAATGCAGGATATTTGTGTGTCCTGGATATTGAATATTTTCATAAATTACATGTATGGCTGGTAGCAGAATTTTGGTCAATTTTCATGCAGAAAAGAATTTACTTTCCTGTGTAAAGATCCAGAATAAGAAAAGAAAAATCCTTTCAAGCACAAACTGTTTGAACCTGTTGGGTCAGCAGAGCTGTTATGAAGTTTCAAGAAAATTAATTCTGCTAAAAAATGTCTCATGCTTTCCGTTTCAGAGATAGCGGAGAACATAGCATGGTCAGAATTGAATTAACCAGGTGCACTTATGAGGTTCTTTTTAAAATGAAATTGAGAATGCTGATGGAATTTTTAGAAAAGCATTTAATAATGTAAGTAGAGTCTAAAATTACAACATTCCTAAATGGCTACAGAAATTATTTTACTAACTTCCTGATGTCTGGAACAAATTAAACATACTGCATATCAAGAATATTTAAACTAGTTATTATTAAATATTTGATGCCTGATTGAATTCCATCATAATTCTTTTTGCTCACTGGATATTAACTTCAAAATTATATTCAATATTTTTCAATGTATTTTACAAGCTTAACATCTTAATTTGAATAAGTAATGAAGTATATGAAATTACTTAGTCAACCTTAACTATTTTTGATTTGTATGAAACTCTTCTAGTGTATTAGAAAGCCAAAGAAAAATGTTTATGGTGAAAGATAGGAAAGAAATTTGCTCTAAATGAGTTGTCTGTATCTCTGTTCTGGGATACCTCTGCGCTGTTGTTTCAGGGAACTCACCCCAAAGACATACGACCAGCTATTGAAAATACAGAAAAGATTAGCAGGCAAAAACAGATAGATTAATTTATTTTACCTATCAAATGGATTTTAGGCTACTTTGTAGGAGAGTAGGATTGTCATGTGCAAGATAACAGGTGAAAGTAATTTGCAAAAACTGGCTAAATATTACATGTGACTTAAAGTCATATGTGTTAAGTTTTCCCAATTGCTTGATATGTGCAGGGGAAGCCTGTAATGTAATTGCATTTAATTCATACAATAAACTATCATGTGCAAACTCATTATTATTTAAATACTGAAAAATAAATCTAAAAAGGAAAGCAAATAAACAAGCTCACACAGCCAGAGATTTAGTGAGGCTTTTATTAAAGGTATGCCCACTCTGCTAGATAATCCATATTAGAAATATTAGACATGCATTAATTAAATATAAATAGGTAGAATTAACTTAATCAATGTCCAAATATAATTATAGTATTCTATGCTTCAGTAGGGTATCTTTTGTTCACCATCTGATTTTTAACTTCATAAAATTTCAGAGACTGAATATGCTTTACAAATTTGGGGATATACTTTTCATAATCTCAAGTATATATAAAAGTGCAAAAAATAAATCAAAGTAGAAAGAATATAGCAAAGCCATAGTATACACTGATGAAAGAATTTGGTGACAAGAGAGATTGCTTATGCAGACAATAGTGTCAGGAGTTAACAGTAATGCCAAAGAAAAGTGAATATTTCTAGGTAAGATCTGAGTTAATTATTAGGAACACATTCCAGTTGCCTATGACTCCCCAGTGATCAATCTCTGCAAGAAGGTGTAGAAACATACAGTACATATTAACACCACAGTCTACTTAACAAGGCTTAATATGGTAAGAATAATAATAGTGCATTACATTTCACAGGACTTTGCAATGTTACTTATCACTTATACAAATCAAATCACAGTGGATTCATTTCCAAGTTCTACTGCAAGCCTGGCTCTTATGACTAAACCCTGACTAAGGCTGAAGGGGAAATACCTTATTTCTGTTAAACAATCACCACACATTAGTGCTGTTTCTTACCTTATTTAAGATTCACAGCAACCTCTCATGTAGATAGTATCTTACAGATGAGTTTCAAGCACATTCAATGGAATACAAGAGAAAAACCAATATATTTCAGAGCCTGTACTTGAATCTATTAAATCATTTATCTCCCTAAAAGTAAAATATTGACTTAATCAGATGAAGTTGTAATTGTCTATCTCAACCCCACCAAAAACATACTGCAAACCCATTATTAAATGACTGGAGTGAAAATAAAATTTAAGTGTTCCAAAAGGAAGTGTTTAGTTAAAATGGAGTTAAATGGAGTTATGATTACAGCTTTTATCCACTTTACACAGATTTGTACATCATGACTATTCACAATCTGCTACTCTGTCAGATTGTCTGCTTACGGAAATCCAAGGTTCTCCTTCTTCATCTAATATTGAGACCTTTCATATTTGCTAAATGTGTTTCTCTCAGTTTTTTCATCTGTTATATGGGCAGAAAAAGGACAACTGAGGCTTCATATGATTTTGTGAGGACTTCATAACTTAGATGGACAATATACATACTAAAACATGCCTACTAATTTTGAGCTCAGTAAAGAATCCTTGTCCTAATTATTATTATAACTATTATTAGTGTCAAGGGACAGAATTCTGAGTATGCTTCTAATATTAACAATGGCCTTAAAAACACTGTTAATATGTTTAATAAGATACATGTGAAAATGTTAAGTAAAATGATAAAATTCAATAAAAACATAAAGTAGTTTTATTACCTTTATGAGGTCAAAGTCTTGTATAACTGTAGTCCATAGTAGCAATAAGCACAATAACTTGCTGGTAATTCACTTTCCCAAGTTCACTGGAAACTTTCATTCAAATTAATTCTTTCCTTTTATTTAACTCATCTGCTTGCTGGGAACTTTTTCACTTTCT
Organism: Dolichotis patagonum; assembly: GCA_004027295.1. Classification (NCBI taxonomy): domain Eukaryota; kingdom Metazoa; phylum Chordata; class Mammalia; order Rodentia; family Caviidae; genus Dolichotis; species Dolichotis patagonum. The sequence goes on from PVJX010026661.1 coordinate 9,114, forward strand.
ACATATTTGCTGTTTTTGATAAGCTGTTGTTAACTCACAGTCATTCACCACTCGTGGTGAGAATGAAAAGAGGGGGATGGTGAGGAGACACTGACGATGAAGATGAAAATTATCTTGCCAATGATGATAAGAGTCACAATCTTACAGCATACTAGATGCACGGCTATGTTTACTTTAAGGGGGACACAGTGTTGCCTCACAATCACTTTCAGCTTTTTCAATGCAGAATATTTTAAGTTAAATATCTGTGCACTATTTTTTTCCTGTATTAAATAATAGTGCTTAAATGATAGCAGGGGATTCATTTTTTTCCACTCAATTTTAGTGGAGAAATCAAAACTCAGGCAATGAAGTCTAGAGAATAAGAAATGCAAGGCAATAACCCTCCCTAGCCCTTTTCTATCTTCAGGCTACAGACACTCTGTCCTACTTTATCACACTGGGGTACTTTTCTAATTTTATTCAATTGCACCCAACTTCAATCAAGTCTCCCAAGAGAGCATAAGTATATAATATTTAGTTGGAAAGTCATTTTGGATTTCCTTAAGGTTATATTGTGATTTTAAAGGCCCTGAGTTTATAATAATTTGTGGAAATTTTATGATTCAGGAAATCTGGATATGTATAAACCTGTGCCTCAGTCCTAGAAAGTATCTATTTAAATGAGAACCCAAAACATTGCTCATGAGCCATGTGGATGTGTCAGTGGGAAAAGTGGGAGCGGTGCAGAAGAGAACATCCTAAGTGGAGGAACAGGGTCACAATTCAAGAGCAGCCCCAATGAGGAAGGACAAAAGGGAAAATTACATTCAGTCATGCTAGCATCTCCGTGAATCTTACTCTGAAAAAAGAGTTGTGTGTCATGTAATGTGACTGCACATTCATGTAGCACTTGATAGCAAATACTCAATACTAAACTGGATTACACAGGGAAAACAACGGAACAAGTATGGCCAAAAAGCAGGACTGGATTTCATGAACCAAAGTCAGGAATGCAGATATGAAGAATTAAATATATTCTGCATTAATCTTAGTGACACCTTGTCTCTTAGCATTTACATTTTGCCTATCGTTACATCTATCTGACTTGCTGTTTCTTCATTATATGTAGAAATTTTAATGTTTCTGTGAATATCATTACAAGGTAACTCCATCCCCCATTCTACATGATTTCATATCTTATTTTAATAGACTTTTCCTAATCAGTTCAGATAAAATAACTGTGTCTTCTCCATTAATTTACTTTATTTTAGTTACTTTTATAACCAAAAATCTCAAAGAGTACATGTTCTTCACTACTCTCCTCATTGGTATCGTGTATACTTCCTTCCACAGTTTTTAAAAGGTGATGAGCACATTTCAAAGTCCAAACACTCATTCAGACACACCCCCCCACACAGAGCCTCCCCTTACAAACTTACCTATTCCATTTATTTAATTTGTAATTCAGTTATTTGTGTATGACAGCATGAGAGTGAGTGTAAAGAACCACCAGAGCACAGAGAGCCTCCACAGAAAGCTGTCAGTATTAGTATGGGGTGGGGTGGGGCATCAGTCTGAGTGACCACTCACCCTCTGCAGTCGTGATTCAAAATGATCACTATGACAAACCATAGCTGAGTTTCTCCGTGAAGATTAACATGTTATCTACTCGTACTCACTCTACTTCCTTCCTTGAGTAATGTTCTAGAGCAGAGATAGCACCCAGTGGGACACAAGCTGTCCCTGTGATTTGCATACACATAGGTGTATATGTATGTACATATAGTGGTACATAAGCCTACATATAAGAAGATGGCATGCACACACACACACACACACACACATACACTAATGACTTCAAATGCTCTTTTACTTTTCTTTCTTTTATATTGCTGGGGTTGTAAGTGTTAGTGTAATATACTTTTTGAGGTGCTATCTTTCTCCATCGTTTCTCTTATTTTGTAAGCATATTGGTTCTTACAATAGTCCACTGCTTCACTTATTCAATTTTTTAGAGCGCTTTAGACATGAAAATGCCAAGGTTTGGAGTTGAATGTAACTGAGCTGAAGTTTTTAAATCACTGATAGTTAACTGAATGAACCTTTTAGTAACCCCAAATGACAGTTTTACAAGCCTTTGGGTTGTTAAGTTTAATAAATAAGATATTTAATTTAGTCATAGCTTTGGCTCTTTGAAACCCTCAGGTCAAATTATGCAAACAGATATCTCTGTTCTCCTGCTTGCAAATGGGAGGCTTTGGGGCTTCTCAACCTCCATAATTGCATGAACCAATGCCCGTACTAAATAAATAAATAGTTGGCCAATTGCTCTAGACAAATTGACTAAAACACACTGCAAACACAAAATTACAAAATAAAATGCATGGGTATCACCTCATTCCAGGAAGAGCATACAAAAATCAGTAGCAAAATTATTTGTCTTATTCATTAGTTTTCTGAACTTTCTATGACAGCTCAGAATATATCTGATAGAAAAATATAATAGTGATGTAGTTGTGCAGTCTTCATGCATACTTTATTTAGAAATCAGTGGTGTGAGTTAGCCAAACAAGTGACGTGATTTTTTTCTCCAGCAATTTTCACATACACTTATTGATAAGTATATAATATAAATGGATGTCATCACACAGCATTAACTTATCATAACCAATAAAATAGAGCCTTAGCCAGAAAGAGACTGAAACAATGAGTTGGGTCCAGTCAAAATTAGGTGATCATGATAAGTCAAAAAACGTGATTAAGAAAATAGTAGTCAGGTGGGACTATGAGCTGGCAAGAAGGGTAAGGAAAATCATAAAAGTTATTAAAAGTGATCAAATAGTTTTGGTGCTGAAGAGCTTGGGTTAGTTATCTAGGAAAATATAACATACCAATGGAAGACAAGAAAATTTAACACAGAGATCTGAGAGTAAGAATGGGTAATTAAGGGGTGACAATGGGAATAATTGTCTGAGATGGAAGTAGAAGATGACATCAGAGATAAAAAGAGAAAGAGAAAGCAGCCCAGCATTGGTTGTTCATTTGTTCATTTGTTTGTTTGTTTTCTTAGACAGGGTCTCCTTGTCTAGTCCAGGCTGACCTTGAAATGGTTATGATCCTCCTGTCTCAGCCTTCAGTGTGCTGGGATTACAGGCATGTGCCATATCTTTAAATAAAAAAGGGCTTCAGTATGGTGTAGTTAAGGGCAGTCAGGCTGAGAAAAGGGTGTGGTACAATGTTAGAGGGAACGAGTTTCAATTAAAAAGTTATCATTTGGCAAAGAGAGACTTTTACGTTTTAGATGTGTCCATGAGGAGAAGAAATCAGGGCAAGAATATCTGGGATCCATAGTGACTTATTCCTTAGCAAATAGCGAAAACTAACAAAGGAGTGTTCTCAGTGTATTATGAAAATATAATTTCTCTTGGTAGGAAAAACATCTGATATCCTTATATTTGATTCACAGTTTTGAAAGGTACAATTCATGATGAACTGGATCAAAGGAAGAAATTGCATGGATGAAAGATTTAATGCAGGAAAACTGCTCAACTCATGACAGTAAGGAAGCAATGAAACCAGGAAGACCCAGAAAGGTATACTCTCCAAATTCATGCACCTAGTGCCATGCCTCTTCCAACCCAGCCCCATGTTAAGGGCACATTCATCTGTACGCCACCAGTGCACTGGCCCACCCATAAGAGTAGCATTTCCATGATACAATCACTTTCTGAAAGTTCCACAACTCATCCCCAATACTTTGGGTGACATTTTACATCTAAATCCTACCACACGGGTCTGCATAACCTCAGTATCATGTTAGAACTGCAGCATCGATTATGTTGTCTCCAAATAACTTGTCCTCATTAGTAAGTTACTGCTTTTCTTCAAAGGTATAGCACAATATCAGATCTATGAAAGAACTTCATAAAATGGAAACTAAATGTCTTTAGTAGCAAGCGATGAGGAAGTAAACCACCATATGAATAATTCATTCACTAAGGAAAATGTGACCAGTAAACTTGTAATTTCAAAAGCAAGAACTGTCTTCCAATGAAATGCTTATTCAATTAGAAAATATAACAGATTTTTAGTTAAGAGCATCATATTACCAGGTTTAATACATTCTACTATAAGCAATTTTCTGTCCATTAAAAACCTCAATTATGCTTTTCGATATAAAAATTATAGACAGGTATGTAATTTTAAGAGCATGCTAAAGTGTAATTTTGCTTGTAAATGTAAAACTCAGAACACAAGTACGAATTATTTAATGGAATGACAAAAAGCAAAAATCAACCAGTTTGGTAATTTAGACTCTAATTACTAGGCTGTTAAACTTCTTGTAATTTTTAGGACAAAGTCATAAATAATCTCAGTCTTTCTAACATTATGCTGTCAAAAAAATTGCTAGCATCAAATAATAGCTCTCAAAGTGTGTTAAATTGCATAATAATTTGCACACAGGTTTTATGTATGTATCTTAATATTTAAAGCATTGCAAACTTTTATATTTGCTAAAAAAACTAGCATTTTTAGTTGAACAATAAATTTATAGCTGTAATAAGTTGTATTGTAATAAATACATAGACTACTCTTTAAAGTATGAGTTGAAGCTATGTGTAGATGTATATATAAATTCAACAGTAAATTTAGTATTTTGTGTAATACAAATATTGAGAATTACGTACTGATGCCTATTCAGTTATGCCCCCTTTGCATTCCTTGGATAAGATTTAGTTCATTCTTTCTCTCTGGAATTTTATTAACTAATCTTGGAACATAAAAACTGTCTCTTCTTGACCCAAATCTCGTACCTTTTCTAAATCATTTTTTAATTTTATCAAGGGTTCAAATATTCTTTTGCCTGTGATCAAGTAGTGACTCAAACTGAATTCTTTGCAAATGTATTGCATATTGCCATGTATATGCCCATATAAATTCTATTCTTATGACCAACAGAATAAATATCAAATGAATTGCCTGTTATCACAAGATTGAGAGGAAAGAATAAAAAGGAAGTAGGAGAAAGAGAGAGAAAGGGAAACAGAGAAGAAGGAAGAAAAAGAGAAGGGTGCAATAGATGACAGAAACACTTAGTCTTGGTTGCAGAGCCGTGCATGTAATCTGTACGTTTCTCTTGTTTTGTAAGAGCGCTAAAGAAGGTTTAAGTGGTGAGGTATCTTGTGCTAATAAAATGCTCAAATTCTATGCCAGTTTCTATGGTGCAAATTGTGGGCAGAGCTAAAAACTTGTTTATAGTTCTCACTTCCAGTGTTATCCATTGCTATTTTCACTTCCCCCATGTATTTTTCTCTCTCTTCTTGTGTTCTTTGCCTTTTTTATTTTATCTGGCATTGGAAGATCATATTTATTTGACTAATTTTTCCTATCTCCACACAGGAGAGCCTACTTTCTTTTACTGTATCACTTTCTTTATCTAACATAGTTTGATGAATCAAAAAATCCTAGTCTCCGAGTTTCATTAGCCGCCGCATAACTTTCTTGAATTAATGAAAAACTCACTACTAGTGTACTTACCCTAAAATTTAGTGATATTTTTGTTGCATTTTAAATAACAAAATGGAGAATGAAAGCAAAATATGTGAAACAATAGAAAATTTAAAGATTTGTAGCCAAATACTCAAAAGAAAGTATCTGTTTTATATTTTGCCCCAACACTCAAGTTTAGGGAAAAAAAAACAAGAATGCGTTATCAACAGTCACCATATCTCTCCTTTTTGACTCACTGTCTTAAACTATCATAACAGAAAGAATGTACAATGTTTCTTATCCTCAAGTATGAAATTTGCTTAATCAAGAAAAGCAAATTAAAGGATGAATGAAAAGTTGCTAAAAACTTCAGATCAGGAGAGATTGAAATTAACAATGAGCACAAAAGCACGCACGATCTAAAACATTATGTCCAAAAATACTATGAGAAATTGCTAGGCTTCCAGCTGTTCAAGTTCTTATTTTATATATTCTATGATTGTAGAACTATTATTACAAATCAAATGCCTCATTGAAATCAAAGGCAAAAAATGTTAAGTGATTGTTTAATACACAAGAAATGTTCACTCCTTTTCTTGTTGTTGTTGTTGTTTTTGTTTGGTACTAGAAATAAAACTCAGAACCTTGTATTTGCCAAGTAGATGTTTGTGCCACTGAGCTACATTCCTGGCCCTTTCTGTGGTTTTACCTGGTTGCTTATTGGCAAATTGAAGGAAAAATATACATTATTTGTGAATATTTTTAAAGCCTTAGCTCAAATATAATTTTGTTACCATTTATTTATCATTTATGAAGAATACCATATATTTTACACACAAATCTTACTATAAATACATGTGTTTTTATTTCTGTTTTCTTAAGCATTTCTATTTTGTTTGTGTTAATTCTTTTACTTATTTTTTCTTATATAGTTAGGACAGTTTTTTAATAGAAATTTTTACTTACAGTGATCATGAAGATATACCATGGAATTCATAGTTCTAGAGTTTTTATCAGTGACATGATTATTATAAATTATAGCAAGGAACGGGTCAAAATTACTTTTTCATCATCATTAGGAAAAAATCATTCTTTCTTCCATTTAACTGTGTTGACATTTTTCATAGCAAATAAGTGTATGTGCACGTCTTAAATTTATTATATCCTAATAAATTATTTGCTTCTCAGCATACCAATGTTGCATTATTTCACTTCCAGATGTATCATAAAAGGAAAAACACATTACCCAAATTACCATTTATAAAAGTAGAGAAAAAATAATATTTGATATTAGGACAAAGTTTTTAATCATTTCTGACAATCCTTATTTTTTTGCATAGATATTAACTTCAAGCATCAGTTTTATTCTGAAAACTTTTCAATATGTCTTACATGATAGATACACTAGTAAACATTCACTAGTTTCTAACATGCAAGTAAAACTTTGTTTTTTATGAGAAATTCTCAATTGGGCATAGAATGCTATGTTAACATTATTTTCCTCCTCCACCAGCTTTTTAATGATGTTACTCTATTGCATTCCAATTTGTTTAATTTTTGAAGAGATCTTTACTCTGCCAAATTTTATTCTTTGTGTGTGCTGTGTAAATTGGTCCTGAACCTTGTCCTTATCCATACACATCTAACTTATCCTTTCACAAACTGCCTCTACCACACGCATTCATTATTTTCTTTGTTCACCTGCAAAACTTAAGTAAAAAAAAAAATCAATGGATAGCACGCTGTCTGTCTAAAAGTAAGACACTGCAAGATTTTACTTTGATGAAAATATTTGTGATAAATAACAAGATATGTAGCAAAATAATCTGAGATTCAGAAACTATGTTTTTAGTTTCTCTTCTTTCTGGCCAACAAAATTAGTTATTTTCCATTATTTCTAACACTCATTAGCACACATGCTAAACATTTTAAGAGGATAATAATTTTTCCTTCTATCCTGAAAGAGCATATTTGACTAAAATTGTTACAGTGTATCTTTCCTCTGACTTAATTCCAAATGGTAGAGCAGACTGTATTGCATCTATTTGTGCAACTACCTGAGCATAACAATTAATTTTACTACACTGACAATTCTTTGATTACTGTTCTTTTAATCAAACTTTCTAAACAGCCATTATATACTCAAGAATTGAACATTTTATGCAAAACACATGACTGTAGTTTTTTAGAACTACTTTAATGAGTAAAGACATACCACTCACCAGCATCACTTGTACCTGAAAAACTTCAAAATCATGATTTGTCATTATTTGGAGATGACATAGACTTAGAAGTGTCCAGTGTTGAACTCAGCATCTGTTTTGTTTTTTTTTTTTTTTTACTTTTCAGCACAAAGAGTAGGAAAGGTGGTAACAAACATATGGTGCTTTCAATGTCCAGTTGCTAAAGTAAAACCATGAGTTTCAAAACCTCAGAGACAGTCAGCTGACATGGCTTTACACACAGGCAAGATGAACACTTGAATAGACATCGAATCAATCAGGACCAGTTGTGCTATAGTAATGAAAAAAACCCTAGAAGATTTAAAACAAGGTTTTGTTTTTACTTCAGGTATAAGAGGAATTGCACATATTATATTTCAAAATAGCAGAATGCCATATTGGAATATAATAACAAGAGTTGAAAAAGAAGTGGGAATAAAGAAGCCTCCCACACACTGCTCCAGAAGCATAAACTCTTATAGGCAATCTTGTAACCCAATGTGGAATTATTTATAGGAGTCACTAGATTGCTCTGTGGTAGCAATCTCATTTCTTGATATATATGCTAGAGAAATCCTCCCAAGACCTATATGAATGTCCATGTAAGTTTGAGTAACAGAAAGGAAACAGTAATTCCATCATACTATGTGATGCAGATTAAACAAACCATTTATCCTAAAATTAATTAATATTTTGCATGAACAGACTATATGAACATAATGTCATTCTTTTTTTTTTTTACTGGTACTGGGGTTTGAACTCATAACTGCATGCTTGCAAGGCAGGCACTTATGCCACTGAGCTAAATCCCCAGGCCCCATAACATCATTCTTACAAGGTAGTACAGAATAAGAGTTGCTGAGAACTGAATACAGAGCCTTATATATTTCTGTGTAAAAGGATTGATTGATCCAATTAATAATTAATTTTTCTAAGTCAATAAGGTACAAATAAATGAATAAGATTGTTGGTTTTTCTAGTTCAGATGTAAAATGACAAGAGAAGAATTATATGATAGTGGCATATATTATCTAATATATAAAGATAATTGTTTATAACAAATGTATATAATGATATATAAAATCATCACCATAAACTATATGATGTTAATAGTAATGGTAATGATAATAAGAGGTTAGCAAATGAAAATATGGTAAAATAAGTGATACAATGTCATATTAGGGAGATATGGGAGGCTGACAAAGAAGCTAGAAATTTGGAAAATTTTAGTAGAGATATGTTCATCTAATTATGCATTATTTCTAAACTAGGGACTTTTACTTCCATCTGTTCATCCATCCAGCCATCCATCTAACTAATTAATAATCTCTTGACAAATACTTTCCTAGCTATTTGTCTTAGCCGCTTTCCTCTCATTGCTAAGACAAAAATACCTGACACCCAAAGTTAAAGGAGGAAGGTTTATTTAGCTTACAGTTTGTAAAGGCTTCAGTCCATAATCAGCTGGCTCCGGGGCAGAAAGACTTTGGCAGAGAACAGTTTATGGAGAGCAAATTACAGTGAAATCAACAACTGACCTTAACAGTACCTTTCTAGCTCTTTAAACTCTATGTGGGCTGATGGGTTTAGGGTGGTACAAACCCAATCAGTGAATGATCACACATCCTTAATTTTGGCATCACACCCTCCAGATTCAGCCATCTCTGAAAATTCAGGCCTGCCCATGACTACATGAAGCTTTGGGGGAACATCTAGACACAAACCATAACAAACACCTTGATGTTCAGTAATACACATGATAACCAAAGTCCCTTTGTTAACGGACAGCTTGACCCATGCTGTCAGGATTTAGAGATTGTCTATATTCTGGAATTAAAAACAAGACAAACCAATGTTCTCCATATACATACGTGATTAGTTATGCATGAGAAATCTGAGAACTAAATATTTAGACCTTTGCCAACTAAAAATATTGTCTACAAGAGATAAATTCTACCATTGTCAAAGCTGCAAAAAGGTCAGATAAAGTAAAGTTACATGAAAATAACTGAATCTACACTTGTATCTTTCACCTAGTTTGAAACTAATATTGAGAGAGTTGTGTTTGCTTAAATTATTGAAAAGTAGATTAGCTATTGAAATATCTAAGTGAGGCATTTCTTTGTCTTTCTTTCAGAGAAAGACATTTGACTTTTGTGATAACTATGACCAAGCTTCTATTTGGAACTTGAGAACAAAGAATCACAGATACACAAATACCGATAATTGTTAGAAACAGAAACAGTGCATGAATTGATAGTATGGAGATCTGAACCAAAATGTAAAGAGAAGTAAGTATGAATTTTTATTTTAGTAAAATAGAGATAAAAATTAATTACATTGTCTGTAGAGACTTTTTGAGACTACTTTGAATGTCTTTATTTTTACCCTAACAGTACGTGGGTTCAGACTGAGGACGTAGATCAAGCAGGGTAGTACTTGAGTAGCATGTGCAAGGCAGTGGATAAAATCCCCAAAACAGAGGGCAAAAAGCAGTTTAAAATTCTATTTTTCCTGATCCTTACTCCTAAGTTACATAAGACTTATATAATAGATTTTTTAACACAATTATCTAAAAAAGTAGCAAATTCAATTTTTAAAAAATCAATATAGAGTCTATGTGTTCCTTGAAGATTTGTGTGTGTGTGTGCACACGTTCAATACATACATACATAAACAAATGCATCCTATATGCATTTGTTTTTTAAAAACTGTTTATCTTAGTATTTCTGTGTATTTTTGATGTTACAAATTCAACTCCAGAGCATTATTTTATTGTAGTATAATTTACAGACATTGAGTCAGAAAGTAAATACATAAGAAACAAGAAGTCATCCAAATCCTTTCTGGTGTAGAAACAATATCCCTCATGTCAGTTCACTGAAACTAATGTTTCAAACGTGACTTTGTATTCAAAAGGCGCACTACAAATGGCTCTTTAAGAAAAATTCCTTCTGCTGCTTCGATCTGCACCTCATTCTCAGAACTCATTACAATTTCTTGGAGCTACATAATGTTTTAAATAGAAATGATTTGTGTAAACAAACTCTGCAGTACATTTCATTGGTTCTGAATTTAAAACACCCATAAATAAACACAGCATGCATGAACATACTTCCCAGTTTTTATTTAATACCATTATCTTTTCCCTTTTCCCTTATATATTTATTTTATGTGAGTTTTCTTATTTTAGATAGTAATTTATTTTATAACACATGTAATCAATGTTTTCTATTATAGTACTATAATTTGATTATTTCTTAATTATATGATTTAACTATATATTACATCTGTTATAGTTATTTTCTTAAGTTTAAAATTCTATAATCTGTGTGCTTTTCTGCCAAAATACTTCTTTCTATTACTTTGTGCAATTTTCCCTATCTCTTTTATCCTCATTATCTTTTCAGACTAGTTCATTCTTAACTGTAAAAACAAAGTCTTAAAATAAAACCATTGTAAGAGGTGACCAATTTTTCCTCGCAAGCCCTGAAGTATGTAATTATCCTGGTAGTTTTTAATAACTATGCAGGAGAATAACTTCTCACAGAACTCTCCTCTAATGGGTTGTTGAAAGTAGCTGGTATTTACATACCTGCTTTACCAATTTTCACAGGTTTCTGAATTCCTTAAAGACTAACAGTCTTGTGATGCAGCCAAGTATAACATTATTGGATTAAGTTTTCAAACCATTCCATAATATTAACAAAAACTAAAACTCATATTGTTTGGAAATAATCTGGATTTTATTTTTTTCAAAATGTTTTTTGCTAAACTTCCTACCTGATCATGTGCAATTTTAATACACCTTTGATATGAATCATTTATTTAAAATAACAACACAGAATTCTTAGTTTAAAACAAATTTTGCAGCTAATCATTATTTTATGGATAATATTTCAAAATGTGTAAATATTCTCCATCAAATTTCAAATTATTAATGCATTCTTTTATATAATATGGACTCATGAATTCTTATTTCATTCAAAGTATTCAAAGATTTGCTATTATTTATTTTAATGTGTAAGTTGACCAGTAGGAATTAGCTGTAAACTGGTTTCTATGATGTTCTCATATAGTCTATTATTTTTAAACATAGCTCTTAGTCTGTTATAAATTTCTCATCTTGTGCTTTAATACCCATGGTCCAAAAGTAGAGATTCCTCTACATCAGTGTTTTTCCAAAGGGGAATGGTAATTAGTAAGGAAGAACCTAGATAATAATTGTTTTGTGTTATTGCCATGTTAGAGTTCCCAGACTGTCTTAGTGGACAGAGCTAGTGTATGTTAAGTATGGATATCTACTGTGCTTGTGTAAATATAAATGCTGCAACTATAAGTCTGCTTTATTATGTATACAAAACTGTAACTTCATGCCAATGATCCAATCTGTATTTTGTCACAAAAAAGTTCACTTTGATATTTCTTTTCCATCTTTGTAATTCCTTTCTTTGATTAAAAAGAGAAGTAGTTCCCATTGTCAGGGACCCAGACACACATGCATACACCCCTCCTCCCCACACACACCACAATCTCATGATGTAAATTGCCTTTTGCTAACAACCGCTCAAATCACTCACCCAGCAGACATCCTCATCAACTCACTTGGGTTGAAACACTCCATTAAAACAGCCCCAACATATAAAGGCTTGCTTCAACAATTCAAGGTAGCATTCTTGCCTGCTTCCCTGGGAATTGCCCTAGTGAATGACGTCTCTCCAGGCCTCATGGCCTTTACTAGATCAGCATCACATCCCACTCACCCATGTGATCATGGACATCCTCATTTTCCTTCATTTTTATTTAATCTTATTAATTTTTAATTGAGCAGCACGATTCTTACCATTGTTCATGTGGGAACCCAACTTAATTTTTATAGGAGGGTGAAACTAAACATAGCAAAACAGAACAAAGCAGATCAGAAGAAAACAATGTAAATGACACAGATTTCAACAGGAGATCTACAGTGGCTACGATAAAGTCTCTTGTTTCTTCTAAATAGTTGTCCGTATCTTCACACACAATGAATTCATACAAAAAATAGTATTAAACTGATCAGGACAGAGTGATAAAGGCATTACAGGCTTTCAAAACCAGACAATAGGAAAATCAACAATGGCTGCCATAATGTCCCTTGTTCTCTTCAAAATAGCTGTCCATACCTTCATGTATGTTGAAATTAAATAATACAAAACAGACAAAAACCACTCTGAACAAAGAATAAAAGCATTACTGAATTTCAGAGCATGATGACACAGAATCAGCAAAGGATACTATAATGTGTCTTTTTTCAAAATAGCTGTTCATTTTATTATGCATAATATAATCAATTCTCATAACCTGTTTAGGAGAAGTTCTATGCATATATAGGCCTCTATATATATACCTATCCTTTCTGAATTAGAGAGAAAAACAAAACAAAACAGATTACTAGAAAAACATAAAACAATAAAGACAAATAAATACAAATAGCAAAGAGCCCAAAACACTGACAATATAGACCTTCAAAACAAGGTGGTAGGAGCATAACTAGGGTTGTTATTTTACATAATGATCTTCCAGATTTCCTCAGATCACCACACGCTAGCATGCACAATTGTTCCAATCCTATGAACACTAACTGTTTTGTTTCAAGAACTTACAGAATTTGTAGCACATTCCTCTTAGCTGTCCTGTGTGTTTATACAATTTTAGATATTTTTCTTTTCCCTTCCTTTTTCTTTTTTCCTCCTTTTTCCCTGAGATATTATTTTTTCCCCTTTGAGCAGTCTTACCCTTTCACTGTATTTATTGAGGATTTTGTATCTTATGTACTTTTACCATTTATTACACGAGGGAGACAATACGGCATTTACACATGTGAGTTTGATTTATTTCACTTTTGAGTATGATCTAAAGTTGCATCCCTTTACTTATAAATATCTCAAGGCAATCATTCTTTATAGCTGAGTAGTACTCCACTGTATAAAAATGCCACATCTTTTTCTCAAATTAATTGTTATTGGAGTAAGTGTTCTCAGAAGGGAAGGATTTCAAAGAACAAAAGAAAGGAGGAGGAATTATAAAATAATAGCACAATTTAAAATTTGAAATGACTTGACAATATGATTATATATGTCTTATTAATATTTTACTTTGTTTTCATTAGTTTTCTTCCTAAAATTGCCACATCTTAAAGGGTTAAGTTAATGGTGCTATGGAATTCTCATTTTTTCTAAGTTTGCAGCACAAAGGATCTAATTAGAGAGATTGCAGTTATGGACTAAGTTTGACCTATGCAGTGAAATCTTCTGCAGAAGCAAAAATAAGAATATATTTGTGATAATGAAGCCATTGTTAATGTTGCTGATAAAATAAAATATAACTGTATGTGTGACACTAAACGTAGTTCAGGACAGAGTGGTAAGAGTACCTTACATTCATAAAAATAAACTAATATTTCTAAAATAATAAAAATTTTCCTATCAGATGAAATTAATAGAACAGTAGGCTTAGAAAAACCTACATTGTAGAAATAAACTTAATGATGACTAAACAAACTGGAACTTTAAGCAAAAGCCTGTGTATTACTGTTGCCAATGAAAACTGGTTACTAACTCATAATTGAGCTTTTCACAGGTATGTGAATTCATTCCAGACTTAAAAATCGTTTATGATTTCACATATAATTACCAATTATTTTGTTTTACTTTACATCCTGAGTTGTATCAACCATCCCTTTAGGAAAGATATGCTAAGTAGAAATCAGTAGTGTAAGTAATTAATTGAAGTCTATCTCAAGTAAAAGATGAAAACCACAAATAATAGAATCGAGGAGGGTGAACTGTAAAACCACCCTGAGGTGGGTGAAAACCAAGGACATACAGCAGGGGTAGGCGAGGACTCACACCATGATGGAGTCATGAGAACGTACCTGCCCCTAGCGGGCGCTCTGGCTGTAAGAGGGCCCATTAAACGTTTATCATAGCTGCTGTGCCCTGCAAGATCATTGACTGAGTCTGCGCAAAGAATCACAGCTTTCACCTCACGATCTGAAGCTATTCTGAAGAATCTGAAGTGGAAGACAGTCAGCTGACTGTTAGTCTCAGCTCACAGGAAGTTGTCTCTTGAGGGGAGATACAAGCGAATGTTACATTACCACATATACCACAGTAGTGTAATTTTATCTGGAGGAAACTTTTTAAAAATCAATTTATCATTATGATCTCAAGGTGCATCCATTTTCTTATAATTGACTCATTTATCCTTATGGGAGAGTAGTACACCATTGTGAATAAATGCATTTTATTTATTCATTCATTTGCTGATGGACATATAGTCTGTTTCCAATACGTAGCTTTTATGACTAGTGCTGAGATAAATATGGCTATGAACGAGTCACTGTACTGCAAGGTCTTTAGTCATTCGGGGGATGCCTAGAAGAGGAACACCTGGGTCAGACACACAAGATTAACATCACGTGGTTTCTCTCATACGAAAAACCTAAAGTATAAATAGAGCAAAAAATAAAAGATAGTAATTGGAAGTATAAAAATAGAAATTTCCCACATGTGACAGGGATCGAGACATGAAGTGACATTGAAAGGTCAGGAGAGAGAGGAGGAGAGGGAGGAGAGGGGAAGTGGATGAAAACACTATGTGAGATGTGCTGTGTCCATATCCCAACTCTGTGCAAGCACTGTCAACATCATGTACCGCAAACATACACTAATTAAAAAATGAAAACTACTAAATAAATAATGAATTAATCAGTGCACCAGTTTACTCTTCTAATTCATTCCCTGATTATCAAATGTTATGCATTCAAGTTATTATGTTAAATACGAATGAATATTTCACTCAAGGAGCCTAAAATTTGATGCTAGTAAAGGAAAACAGTAAAAATAATCCAAACAGAATATGATGGATATTCCAGTGAGAAAACTGCACTGAGGATTAAATTCCTAGCCTGGGTTTTCTAGAGTAAATGCGGATGAACTGAATTCTAAAACAAACAGAAATTATTTCATCTAAGAACACATACCATACAAAAGTAAATACAAAATCTAATATTTTGGTATAAATATTAGGCTTGCTTTATTATATTTAAAACTAAACTCAGAATGGATATACATGCCTCTTTTTTCCTAAGACATTCAAGATCACCAGATAATGTATTTTTTAGAAATGTGCTCATAAAATCATAAAACTGAGAAAATATAACAATGGCTGGCCAGAATTTGTAAGAAAGGTGAAAAAATGTAAAGTACAATTGATTCAAAATGGTAGTTGGGAGCAAAATGTCACCCTGTACTATACAGTACAGTGTAAGGAAATAAATGGCAAGAGGGCAGAATTAGAGTTCTGAGGTCGCCCAAGCCAAGAGTAACAGGATAATTGGGACCCCATCAAGGACATTAGCAGAAAGACAGGGTCAATTTATCTCCCCTTCTCCAGTCCCAACACGTACAAAATCGAAACTGAACAACATTTAGTGTAAGGTTGCATATCAAAGGGCCTACCTTCTTATGATGGGTGGGCTTTCACAGAACAGTAGAGTTTTAGGTCCAGTTTTGTCTTCCTTTTCAATGCCTAAAACTAGAAGGTATGTTTCCACTGACTTTTTAAGATTAAAATGGTCAAATGTTAATCTAGTGATGAACTCAATTGTTTTGGAACAACTAAGAGGTGAAAATCCACTGTCCCAAAATTACTACCAATATTTTATTAATTATGATCTGAAAAAAATCTATCCACCCATGATGAATTTTTTAATAAGATAAAGATAGCCTGTAACTTGTGAAATGGGAACC
>PVJX010026662.1:0-25586 GCA_004027295.1 Dolichotis patagonum
AGTGAACTACACATCTTGTGAAAAGATTGGCTATTTTATTTAGTATGAGCTCCCCATATGCAAAGATAAGACAACCATTTGGAAGAAAACAAGAGACAATATGACAGATAGTGAAGATCTCTGGTTGTCTAGCTTTGAAATTTATGCTTTCTTATGTCCCATTCTGTTCTGTTTTGTTGTGTTTAATTTCACTCCCTTTAAAAAAAGAACCGAGGGGTAATTTCAGGTTAAAAGAACTTACCAACTTCCCACCATAAAAATAGACTCCCCCCACCACACAGGACTGTGAAATTTCCATTGCATTCGAAAGTGGAAATACATGTCACACATCAAAATAACGGAATTCAGGGGCTTCGGGCTTCCAAATAGTAACACTGGAAGCCAGGGGACCATGGGACTTTAACATCCTGATGGGAATGATACTTAGCCAACGAACCTGGCATTAGATAGTTAAGAGAAGGGGGAAGATGAGGTATGAAATACCTCAAAAATTTTGAGGAAGCTTCTGAAGGATGTGTCCCATACAAACAAGAGATTAAGTGAGAGGGAAGAATATATGCTAGTAGGGGACAGGAAAGGGTGTCTCCAGGGATGTGACAAGGCTGATCCCAGGATGGCAACTGTGCCCAGGCCAGGAGGGCAACCAGCCTAGCGCATTCGGCAGAGAAATTTCTAGGAGCAGCTTCTCCAGGATGCCAGCTGTGCTGGAACACCTGGCACACCTGGGCATCTCCTGAGGAGGCTTCGAAGTTGGCCAGGAGTTAGGTATTGCTTTATTGGCAGAGAATGTTAACTTTTGGGGAAAAAATGTGCAGGAAAGAATTTTTCTTCTTTTTTTCTACCTGTTTGTTATAGTGTGAAGACTATCACTAACAATGAAAGCAACATGGTCTAACCTAAATGAACGTATGACTGTATTGGAGAAATGCAGGCAGGAGAGAAGAAGGATGTGCATTATGGGAGAGTAAGCCACAAGTTAGAGACGTGGAGGAAACCATCAAAAGTATCAGCCCAGAGAAATGCTGCAGAGAGAGAGGAGGAAAAAGAAAGGGGCTGGAGATTTAGTTTTTGCAACCAGTCATGGGGAATTTGGGAGTTATATGTGTAAAAATTTTAGGTAGTTATATACTCATGTTTATTATGTGGTTGTATATTCTTTAGATATCAGATAGCTAGATACAATTTTTATTTTATGTATGTATGTATGTATGTATGTTTTTGAGACAGGGTCTCACTACGCAGTTCAGGCTGGCCTTGAGCTCACTTTGCAACCCAAGCTGGTCTTGAACTTACAAAAATCCTCCTGCCTCAGCCTCCCTAATGCTGAGACTACAGACATGTCCTACCATGCCCGATTTTGAATTATTTATTTTTAGGGATGGGATCTTCCTTAGTTGCTGGATTGGCCTCAAATTCCTGGCCTTGAACAATTCTCCTGCCTCAGTCTCTCAAGTGCCTGGGCCTACAGGTGCTCACTATGGTGTTTATTCCAATAGCTCAATATAATAAAAAAAGTTTTTAAAAATCTTTGAGAGAAACATGATGGTAGGATTGTGAGTATTTTCTCTTTCCTCTTTGTACATTTTACATTTCTCACATTTTGTACAGCGGGCATATGCTTCTTATATAATTTGAAAAAATACTAAGAACATCTTGATGAGAATGATGGATGGGAATTCTTGCAACCTTGCTCCCTGTGCCTCTGCCCCAAGGGAGGGGTTCCTAACTGCACCACAGCATTGCAGGAATCCCAGGACACAAATGCGTGGAGCACTTAGGGTCATCTGGCAAGTGACAGGACATCTGCGAGTCCTTCCTGGAATGCGGGGTGCTGCTGTTTGCCCCCTTCTTGCGGCCCATCTGTGTTGACTCATCCCGGATGTCTCCTGGCTGTGATAGGCCTGGCCCTGCTGCTGTGCCACGCTGCGTATTTAGCTTCTTTAGGGTTTGCCTTGTAAATCAGCGGGCCTCTCTCCTTGCCTGTGGGAACAGCTTTTCTCTGATTCCCTCCTTGAAGACCCTTGGTTTCAGGTAATGACTCACAGGGTGGCGGGGAGAACCGGCCTGCTTGGACCAGAGAACCCACATTCCTCCTATTCCTGAGTGCTTTTCTTGGAAGTAAGAGCTAAAACTTAGTTTGGAGATTGGTTCTGAAAGACAGAGTCTCAGAAAGTCTCAAAGAAACCACTGGTTCTGGCCCTGAGACCCCTATACTGAGGCCTGTAGCTGCCTTCTATCCTTCTGGGATCACTCTGGGTTTTGGGGTAATAAATAGTTCAGTATTAACAACCTCTGTGAGAGCCCCTATACGTTATTGAATGAGGCTGTGTTACATATATCATCTTCCATTGTCTAGCAGTCCTGTAAATGAAACATTATTTCACCTTTGAGAAGATCAAGGCATAGCAAAGTCCCTGCTTTCCTTGGCCACATCTACCAAGTGGCTATGTGTTCCAGGCACTGTGCTGTCCCTGGGATTAAAGGAAAAGCCAGGCTACCCGCTGCCCTTGTCTTTGGGGAGCTCAGCCTGGGGAAGACCACACAAACCCATAGGAAGGCACAGCGCTTGTGGCCAGGGTTCTCCCAGGAGTTGGGGTCAAGGAAATCCTGTTGGATGACAGAGTTTAATCCTGAAAGATGAGGAGTTATCCCCCAAAGAGGAAGGACAGCTGAGCAATGGCCACTGTGTGGGCTGAAGTTTCCCTCCTTCTTTTCTAGAACTGTGGCCTCATAAAGGGTCAGCAAGGTGTAAAACCCTAGGGTCTTGACAGTCAGGCCTCTTCACCCCAGGCTCCCTCCTCCTTTGCTTTTCCATGGAAGTCAAGCAACTGGCCCCAAAAGTAATGAGGGTGACACTGTTTTGCTTTGTCCAAAGCCCAAAGTAGCACTGCAGAGATTTTTTTTTTTTAATTGAGGACCTACTTTCATATTTCTCTGTGTTGGCCAGAAGGTCTGAACCAATCAGATTCACCATGTTAGAAATGCAGGTTCTTAGACCCAGGGAAACAGGCTCACTGTTAAGAGTCTGTATTTTTAATAAATTTTCTGGCTGATTCTGGTGTGCAGTCAGGTCTGGAAACTACTGGTTTGCATTCTATGAAGCCCTGTGTTAGGCACTGCGATGTTAGAAGAAGAGATGTCCTTGCCCTTGTGGTCTCCTCGCTAAGCAGGGAGACAAACCTCAGCTCTTAGCTTCAGTACAGTATGGGACTTGGCCATGTTTGTCGAATGCGTCTTGTTGCTCTAAGGGAGTCTCTTGCAGCAAACAAGAGATCAATGGTCCTGGCTGATGCGTTTGATAAACATATTCTAGTGAGGATTTGAAGAAAGAGAAGTCCTTTACAGAACTGTGGAGTATTCTGCATCCTTTCAACTCTAGGGGGAAAAGGGTAACAAAGCACATTTCTAGTCTGATGATGTGAAAGTTAGTTTCCAAATAGACCTCAAGACATCCACCTCCCACTCTTCGTTTACCCTTCACAGACTTCGGATTGCAATGGCATTATTTTAACGAGGAGAAACTACACAGGGGTGAAAGAAACAGTAATCGAAGGAGGAGCTTCAATTGTCTCTCTGGGACTACTTCAAGAAGGGCCCACCATAGCTGGGGAGGGTTTTTATTGCAGTAGACAAACATCAACATCTGGTGGAAGGTTTTGTGTTATTTACAAACAAGTGAGAGACACTTTTGGGTGGACCCACATTTCTTGTTTCTCCCAGTGACTTGGTTAAAGTTAGTGTGAATAATAAACTATGTCACTTTGCATCTATGTTGTCTGCTGTGCCCGAGGGCGTCACTTTCTAGAAGATGGTGAAGTGGGAGACTTGGGATACTTGTTTTCTGGTGTTCCATGTAGGAAGGGTAGGGATCAGGCATGATCTGATGCTTAAGTGAGCACTCCTTGTCACCTGCTGTCACTGGACCCCACCAAGGAGGTAAAGTGCAAAAAGAGAGGATCCCAAGAAGTAAATTAATTGCCCCTTTGAGATGGTGACCTTTGGAATAGACTGAAAGGTTCATCATAGAATAAAACATATTATTATAATACAATGTATGTGGAATATGTGTGACATAATATTTAGGATTCTGTGTATTGCAAGAAACAAATCCCAACTCAAACTGGATTCGCCAGTAAAGGAAATTAATTGCATAGCTGTTTGGGTGGTTGTAGAGCAGTCCAATCCAGTGACTTGGACCATGTCCTTATGAACCCGTTTCAGTCTTTCTCCTCGTGGCCATTCCTCCCACCTGCAGGCTGTTTCCATGGTCCCTTGCTGACCTTCACAGGGTTGCTGCACTTGGGTCCTTCACAAAGAATGTGGTAGAGAAGGGTGAATATTTGAGGTGGCTAGGCTTACAATGCAAACCTTATACAACGGTACCTCGGTTTACGATTCTTTCCACGATTCTGGTTGCAAACTGAGTCAGACGAGAACTGAATCAAATTCAGTTGTTAGGTTCACTGTTGACCTTATGAGGAAATTTGATTCAGTTCTCATCCAGTTCAGTTTGCAGTAGGAATCGTGAAGGGAATTGAGTTCGTGAACTGAAGTAACACTATAATTATTTGATTCAGTTCAGCAAATAGCTTTACTTCTGCCGTGTGCACAGTGCTGGGAAAGGCAGTTATCTGCCTGTCACTTTGAGTGGCACAGCCCCTCTTGAGCCTTGCTAGAGTGTGCTGTCCCTAGGAGAGAAGTTAAAAAATGTGGAAAAGTTGTAGCCCTGAACTGAATGACATTTAAAGCTGTTTCTAGCCTCCTGATTCTCGAAACTTTTATTTGCTTTCTCTGCAAAGTTATGGGTGTATATTTCTGCCAGGGGGGATTCTAGATTTATTAGTCAACTGTGTTAGTAAGAATGACGAAGACAGTAGCTTCTCATCTTTAGCTTTTAAGTCAAGGACTGCTTTTCAAATGTATTAGTTCTTGGCGGGCAAACTGACTCTGAGGATTGTGTTGGGTCATGTACATCACCCCAGAATAGCATCTGAATTATGATGGATCCAACTTCTTTTTCCCAACTTTCGATGGCTGGTAGACTGAAGCATGCCCATAAAACCTTGTCTCAGACCACAGAACAGCTGAATAATTCAAGCTTGTCTTTTTTTAAAAAAGTATTTTAAATCCCAAAATAGGACTCTTAAAGAAATGGACACAAATTTTTTTTGGTCTCTTTTTAAGCTTAATTAGGATTTGCCATAGGTAAAATCAAATGGGTAAAATTTGCACTTAGGGAAATCAGATGTTGTATGAGTTAAACTACTTACCAGAATTTTTCTTTTCCCATAGCCTTTATTAAAATATAAAGACAAAACTTGAAGTCCAAAATAAATATCACATTTATTTGGCGATGTCTTCATTTACCATGAAGGGCCTTGATTACACCTACGGGAGGAAAATACTTTGTGTATGTATCTTAGAATCTTTCTTGGGTATAAGACTGTTTTTTAAATTTCCCAGATTAGAAGTTCACTGTCATGAAATGGTTTGTTGTTGCTTTCATTGGTATACTTTTACTGCCCTTTCTGTATTAAGATTGTACAGTCACTGGAATATTTTCACAAAGACTTCAGTTGAGTTTTTCCTTTTGGAATTAACCCTCCATCAATAACCTTAGATACTAAGAAAGTCTTTTCTAATTTCTTCTTCAGAATTTCACTATAGGTCCTTATCTGTCTTTTAGTTTCTGTCACTGTTTTTCACTCAAGTCTCTTTTTTTGAAGTGCATTTTCAGCAGAAGCTTACAGATTTGTTACATGTGTCAGAAATCTCTTTGTGGAAGGTAAATGCTCAAATATAGGTATATCTTCCTCTTTGGATTTCCACCTCCATTTCTTTTCTGTTCTGAGTGCATTTTAAAGGTGCAGATGAGTTAATTTATGCAAACAACCCAGACCAAACATCTGTGAGGTCATTTTTGAGGAACTTGAAATATCTTTGAAGACAGCTTTATCTTTCAAGAGTTTTTACAGTAAAACCCTAGAAGAGATTGGGTGTGGCTAAAGAAAAATCACTTAAGGGTGCCATAAACCTTTTGGATGAAGTTGAAATGGACTCATCTTTACAATAGGAATTCATCTCCCTGGGGACCTTGGTGCTCCTCTTCCTGGAGGGACAAATCTTGCTTCCAGGAAAAGGCAGGGTGGTGTAGTAGAAAGTGTACCAGACCGGAGGCTGCTGCACCCTTGTCACCCAGTTAAGCAAAAATGAATTACCCTATGCATCCTGTCAGTTGAGAGGTGAGATTGGTTGGATGATGTTTGGATGTGTGACGAAGGGTGAAGCCACCTGCTTGCTGGCTGCCTTGATTGCTCTTCCGTCTACTTCAGCCACAGTGTGGTCCCTCTGTCCCTCTTCCTCCCCGGCTTGGCTCACATCAGCCTCACCTGCTGAGCCGCCCTCTCTGCTTCCTCATTGGCTTCTCATTGCCTGTCCACATTCCAGCCATCTTTACAGGGCCAGTCCTGATGACGTCAGGCCTCTCTTAGTTTCTGGGTCTTTCATGAGTTGCCCTTTCTCAGGACTTCTATTGGATGCCTAGTTCGTTTCATATTGTTCTGTGCAGCTGTCCACTCTACTCGCTGCTGCTGTTTTATCATAGCATGTTTTGTTTCTGGTTTATTATGTTCTTGGTACACGATAAGTACCATTCATCTTGGGGAATTGGTACATACACATATAACATCTTAATAATTTTTACTTTCCCTTCCCCTACCCCGCTGTCCTATCTCCCCACCTCCTTTCTATCTCTGTAGTCTCTCTTTCTGCTTCCTATTAGCTATCTTGTATTTTGCTCAAGTTACTTGTATTTTGAATTTCTTTTATAAGAGAAGCCATGAGATATTTAACCTTCTGATTTATTTAACTTATGGTCTCAAGATGCATCTATTTTCTTGCAAACATCTCAAGTTTTTCCTTCTTTGGTGGTATTCCACTGGGTGTTATTATAGTAGTTTTGTTTTGAAAGAGATTTTGTGTTTGAGCCTTGTTTGCCATTTAACTCTAAGAACCAGGAGGACAGAACTAGCGTCCTCATTATGTCCCCTAGGACTCAGCATAAACTGGACAGATAATGAATGTCCCAGTGACCCTTGCTGATGAAGCCTAGGAGTGCTGGGAAATGCCAGTGCTCTGGTATGTCACAGTCACTTGGCTTCCTGCGTGGTACTGAGGAACTTTCTCTTTCTTCCACGTGCCTTGTTGTTTGGTAAGGATTTTTCCCAGTTAGTGCAAAGGCGTGTTGGTCCATCATTTATTTCATGAAGGAGGTATCTTCTGTATCATCTGGAGGTGCTACTTTCAACCCAGGCCCTGTAAATGTCACAGGGGAGCAGTGTGGCTTAGCACCTAGGTTTTGGGAGTGTAGTTCTTGGCTTGAGGTCGACTCTGCCTCTTCCCAGCTGTGTGACATTAGGCAGGTCATGGAGTCTCTCTCTGCCTTAACTTTCTCTCCCATACATGATAATGTTCTTTCTTCCCTGGTTGTCAGGATTAAATGCAGCCCTGTCTGGATGGCTCTCAACCCAGTACCTGGCATACTTTATCCTCACGATCCTTGCTCTCAGTGATGTATTGACCACCAGATATATGAGGCCTGAGCTAGCTCTTAAGGGTAGAAATTCAGATCTGGACAAACCTGTGAGATTTGCATGTGTGATCAAAATGTTCAAAGTGAGTAAGGATCCTTCTGGGGGCATCTGTGTTCATGACTGAGTCCATGGGAGTCCCTAGAATCCCCTGCCTGGCATGTGGGACTTTTATCACCTCTATTGCCCTCTCTTTTGTGAGTAGTGCCTGATGCTTCGCAGACATGCCCTCTGCTCTGCCTTTGTGCTGTTGGTCTCATTTGCCTCCTCTTTTGGGTCCCCTTTCTGTCCTCCCTCAAGTCTCAGCTCTGTTGTCTGAAAATCCTCCCCATGTTGTGCCAAATGATCTCCAGGCAGTGCCTGTGACCCTTTCTGAGGCGCAGTCTGCTCTTCAACCTCTTTTAGGCAAGGTTTGGAACTGATCACACCTATTTGAGATGCAGGTGGAAAAATATTAGAGATCGGAGGACAGGGTTCCCAAGGCAACCTTGTGATTTTTTAACCCATCAGATACGACACAGATGCTGATATAACTGCTGGGTCAAAGAGGGAGCCAGAACTCTGTCTGCTCACTTGTCACCTCCCCTTCTCTCAGATCCTCGAGCCTTTGTGCTGGCTGCCAAGCTTGGTGAAAACCACTGGTCTAACCATACTCTCATTTTGTAGGTGAAGAAACCAAATGCGACAAACTCAGAGGACAGTGTTTGGGCTGAGTCTTCACAGCTGTTTGAAGCCAGGTCCGATCCCTCCTCAATGCCTTCCTGAATTTCACATAGCGGGTGCTGGGATGCAAAGAATAATGTGGAAGGAGTGAATCACTTCCAAATGCATCTTGTATTTGCCATTAAAATACACACACAACAGGGCTGTTCCTTGTAAAACACTTATCCCCACACTGCTGAAATCAGAAGGGTCGGACGAGAATGGCAGACACAGTCCCTGGGCATGAAGTTAAAATGTCTCAGATGAGCATGGAGTCATTTTTCTGGGCTTTGACCTACCATTTCTTAGCTTTCTCATCTAGGTCTTAGCTACTTTGGGTCAGAGGAAAGGGACCATATGGAAAAGACTAGAAGAGAGACTTTCTGTTTTGTGACCTAAGCTGGGATTTGATCTTCAGACCTTCAGGGTGAAAGGCTAATACCTTAATTTGTGTGTTTTATAAACATCCCCAGGCGATAACCTTCTGGTAGCCTCCTGTGATATTCATGGTCTTGAGGCCCAAAAGCTAATGTTTCTGGCTTGGACTAGAGAATGTCTGTGCCTGGCTCTTGCAGAGTTGGTATCAGCAGGGTGCCGTCCTGCATGGGTTATTGTGAGTTGTGCTTGCACACAGCAGAAGGAGAGCTTTTTAGGGGATTTCCTGGCAAAATGGAATGTTTTATTTTAGGAGAATATGTGTCTTGCAGTTTAAAAACAAAACACAACCTAACAACAACAGCACCCATTAGGACACAAGTCTAGCTGTGAAAGGTTTGAGATGTTTCCTCTCTCATCTCTCCTCTTCCCCAGAGCTTGCCTTCGAGGGTTCCCTATGTCTGTCTGGGGTCAGGCAAATTATTTTTCAGCAGAGCATGAAACCGGGAGATGGAGCTGTACCACGGGCAATGTGTGAGAACCACAGTGAAAGTTTTTTGTTTTATGTAAATAGAGATTGATGGACCATTTTACACAGAGTACGGGCTTTTGACAAAAAGTATTGATGGTTGCTTTCAGTAAGTGTTACTTGAGATGACAGAACGTTGCATTTTAAGATGAATTACACAAGAAACTCCCTCTTTGGGAATGTCATACATTTTATTTCATCTGTTGTTTTATGAGAGAATGACTGAAGTCATGAATACCTTCCACTCAACTGTTTCCTCTGCACATTGTAAGTCCCGGCTTGGTGCACTCCTATTTTAAATATAGTTATGGGGAAAATATTTATATTGGCAAATAATTTTGATAAAAAAGCCTAAATGTTCAGAAGCAGAACATAACTTCTCACACGGCTTCCTTGTGGGTGTGGTGATTTGTGGGAAGCCTGGAAACCTGCTTAGAGTTAAATGTGTATTTTTCAGGTAGATCTCAGAGATTTATATCAGTTAAATAGCCATTTTTTTGATGTGATGGTGATTTTCCCCAACTGGCTATATTTAGATTTCAAAAATGCTCTACTTGCATCCATTCCTCTATTATTATTTGCTCTTGATACAAGGGTCTGCGGTGACTGTAGTTTGGGGCCTTAATTTTCTTTAATTCAGGGAGATTAGCTTAAAGGATGTGACTAATTTCACAGTATCTTTATTGAGCACCTATTGTCTTTTCTAGGAACTGAAGTTCCATTCATGACCTTCATGTTGCTTACAACCTCGTGAGAGGGAGACACAAGGAACAGATAATAACATCTCAGGGAGGGTGTATTTTATGAAGAAAACAAAGCAAGGTGGAAGGGATTAAAGTGTCTCAGAGAAGTGGGCATGGAGGCAACTTTAGATAGAGATGTCAGGGAAGGCTGCTCTGAGAAGTGGCATTTAAGCAAAGAACTGAAAGATGAGATACCTTGAGCTGTGCCAACTTGGCAGAGGGAGCAGCAAGTGCAAAGGCCCCAGGGTTAGAATAAGCTTAAGGAATAGCAAGAAGGCAGGTTCATCAGCATTGATGGGAGAACTTTGAGTTTGGAGGGTAGGCTTATGGGGAGACTGGCTACCAGAGGAACGTGCATGTTGGGCCCATGTGCACAGCCGCTGGATTCTTGTTTGATGAGTGTCCCATCTTTATCTACGTAGTCGCTGGCCAGCAGGCTTTCCTGTTTCTACCTCGCTGGCTCCTGTAGAAACATGTTACTTCCCTACTGGCATTGCTGTTCCACCATCCTCTGAATGCCAATATGGACAATGTTGCAGTCACCAGGGGATTAAAGACCATTCACTTTCCCAGAAGGAACCCCCCCAGTCAAATGTGTTCTCATATACTTTCAATATTGCAACGCTTGCCCTGTACTATTATGATTCATTGTTTATGCGATTGTCTGTCCAGCTGTACGCATTTTTCAGTCCTGTCTGGGCCCCTAGTGCTTAGCACAATGACTGGCACTCAGTACATGTTTAATATATTTGTTGATTAAATAAGTGAAACAATTCCCTATGCATTTCCTGCCTGACCACTATGAGTACTAGAAATTATGGAAAATGCAAAGTCAATAAGCTCTGGATTTCTTTTATAGAACGGGTTTAAAAACAATTTCAAACACACACACACACACACACACACACACACACACACACAGGAAATACCAATTTGGGAGCTGCTTTAGGATGTGCAGAGGATTGTGGTAAGCAGTCATACATTTAAATAGTGTTGTAGCAATGAGATCTCTCCTGGTGGATGGAAATCCCAGGGGCCACCTGGGTCACTAGACTGGATCCTTCCTGTAGTTGAGTCTTGGTCCCACAGCCTTATGATATACTTCTTCCTCATAAATTTGGAGCCGATTTGGAACTAGCTGGCTATTTTCCTCCCTCCTGAATTAATGTGCTGTTCAGCCTGAGCTCCAATATGAAATATATTAAAAGCAAACTAAAAACAGGTCAATGTTTTGTTTCTAATACTATGGGAATATTTGTTTTTAAAACATCTTTTAGTACTCCACAAATCTTCCCTACAGAATTTTCTTTTTAGAAGCAGAGAGTATTCCTCTTCCCACCCCCCAGTGCAAACGACCGTTTCTTAAGTCCTGATTTATTCAGAAATTTACATGGAGAAAATGGCCCCGGATCCCACACAAGTGAAACTTTATTTTTTAATCTGGGGCACAGTAGGGAGCCCTGAGAAATGCATTTTCCTCCAGGATTGTAGGAGGAATACATAGTGTTTGTTTAAAGCATCAGGTATTGAGAAATGTAATAGCAGGGTGAGAAGTTTGACCTCAGCTGCCAGATCCGATCTGCTAGGGGGTAATTGAGTTGCCATGTTTTTTTCCTCTTCGGTTTAAATCAAGTTTTGCTATAGCCCATTTAAGTGTCAAATTGGTAGCAAAACTTGACAACTTCAGGGTGCAGACTTGCTTTTGATCAGAATTTACATGCAAATCATTTTTGCCTTGAACCGTCAACTCCTGTTTCTGATACTCTGAGGGGGACATGTCGCTCCCCACCTTTCTCCCCCCAGCCAGAGGGGATGTTGGCTAATGTTATTAATCAGTGAGTGGAAGAAAAATTATCTTGATAAATATGGTGGTTAAACTATATTTTCTCTTTTGTGTGTCAGCTGTTGCAGCTGGGCATTTAATCTCCTTTTACCTAGAAGGAAATCAAACAATTATCCAGTGCTTGATGTCAAAAAGAAACTGGTGAATGAGGGTGGAGGGTTAGCAGTGTATTGGGGCATGGACTTAAGCCACCAAAACCTGACAAAGGGTGCTGACAGTCTGCATTTTCTTGGGCATTAAACAAAGTCTTTGGTAACTTTAAAGAATCTTTCCTTGCATGACTAAACTCATTGAGAGGGTTAGAGAGAAAGCTGCCTCAGAAGTCTTAAGCCTGAAACTTTTTTTTTGGTTTTGCCCTAAACCCTTAGGACGCTTAAAAGCACATGAGCGTGTGTAGCTCCATGTTCAGCGAGACAAAGGAGTGTTTGCACTTTCACAGAGTTAATAATGACAGTAGCAAATCTTTCTTGTTTCCAGCCATCCCGTCTTAGCATTCCCAGTCATCTACCTTCCTGAAGAATTTAATTGTGATTTACACCGTGTCTCTCAGTTCTTACGGGCAGCCCAGCTCTGAAAAGTGAGAAAGTAGGACTCAATTAAAAAAAAAAGAGAGAGAGAGGGAGAGAAAAGGAAGTTTCTAGGACTCACTATAGATTAAGAGAGCTGATTGTGAGTACTTATAATTACTCATTGTGGAGCCAAAACGTTTAGTGAAATAATATGAGATTTTTGTTCCGAGCCAGTCTGAAATCCCTTTCCATCACTACCCCCACCCCGCAGTGGGGTGAGAACATCAAACATGTCATCTCGCCAAGACGACAGCCCTCTCGTCATGTCAGATGGCAGGCACATGCAAGCCCTGATTTGTGAAGTCAGAGAAATTTCCAGATTGGATCCTCTTGATCCGACGTGGCCCCAGTGCAAGCCCTTCAGAAATCACCTCCACTGGGCCCCTTCCTGCCTCTCTGTCCAGCGATGCCTGCCTGTGTGCTGTGAAATTTTAATTGAATTGTTAATGACACCGAGAGTGACACAACACATGAGAAACTTCCAAGAATCAGTCAGGAGGAGTCCTTTTTCTTACTGTTACAAAACAGAAGACACTGGGAAATTGACAAGTCCAAGCGGCGAGGCCAGGGTAGTAATTGATAGCAGGCTGCCGAGAGCCAAGGTCCTCCGCTAGTAATTGCGAGCAGAGGCTGCCTCTCTGATCTCGCCAGCAGTGCGGACCATGCCAGCGCGACCCGGCTTTGACGGATTGCTTTCCTGCAGTAATGACTTAGGCATGTTCCCTTTTGCATGAGGCCATGTGTCCCTCCCACTGGAGAAAATGAGCTGAACATTTTGCTTCTTCTTTAACAGGGCCCTGTTAAAATAACTCTATTCTATTATATAAGCCCTGGAGTGCCAGGGGCTAAATTTATATGGTTATAAACAAGAGATATTACTTTGGAATACCACAATACTGTGTTTTGCTCTTTCCTTAGGATTTCAAATGGTCTTTTCAAAATAATGGATTTCACTTCAAGAAAAAAAAAAATTGGAGGCGTGAAGGAGAGGCAGGAAGGATCCCATTTGTGAACAAAACCTTCATCCTATTTTTAAATTCCTCTGTGTCCCTTCCCCAATTCACCGGCCCAGTGTTTATTTGTGTTTGTGTTTGTTTTGCTGGCTGGATTTGACTCTCTATGGAAGCATCAGAAATATTATTTACTCCAGGGTTCTGAAATAAGATAGATGTTTTATGTCATGTTTTTTACACTCCCCTAAGGTTTCTTTTTCTTTTTTCTTTTTCTTTCCCACTCCTGGACATTGATGTATTTCAGAATTTTTATGTGGCTTTCCCTCCCTCCCTCTAAGTACTTCCCTTTTCTCTCCTCCCTGCTTCCTGGAATGTAATTTTGTCTATGAAATATGGTGATCAGTTCAAGTGTCCCTGATGATCTATAGCACTTTTGGATTTCCACTCCCACCAGTGACAGAAACTTACTAATTCTGATATAGAGGTCCCCGGATGTGTCTCCCAGTGGTGGCTTTGCTTTCTGGAATATCTAATATCTAAAGTTTGGATCTCTCATCACACCTGTGTCCCAACACAGTTTTATATCAAGAACCACCTTCAAAAGAGTGCCTGGAAGATCCCTAAAAGCTCAACTACAAATGCGTTTAAGAAACGAAAAGGAGGTTTGTATGTGGGTGTGCAAATACGTGGATTTCCCACGCTTGCGTGAGAGATGGATTTTGATGGAGAACCATAGAGAGGTGTGAATTTCTGCTATTGGGAATTTCTGGAAGACAAGGTAGAAAAAAGATTGGGCTGTGATTATTTATCCTACATTTAGTCTCTAATTCCTGAAGTTTTTTGTTGATTGGTAGTACATGTTTAGAATTTATATTCTTAAAAGATAGAGCTTTTTTTTTAAGATGGTACTTTCTCTGGCCACCTCACAAAATCTATGACTACACAATGAAAAGCATTATTTTAAGTAAACTTAACTTGGGTGGGCTTGCCTTAAAACCTAACCATTGATTCTATTGAAAAATTCCTTCAGAATTTGGACTTGGACTCCAGTCTCAGAAGATGATATTTTTTTGCCTTCTTCCTCACTGTCTGGAACTTGAAAAGGGGCAGATCTTCCCTTGCATGATCCTAGCAGCAAAATCGTTGGCTTAAACCCATCCTTAGGTACGAGTGCAGAATACAAACCCTTCCTGCTGCCCTGCTGTAGTGTTCTTCTCTACGGACCATGCTCATGACTCAGGAGACTTGGAGTAGGGTTGTGCTGCTAGAGTCTCATGTAATCATTTGACTACATTTCTATCGTTATTACTCATGTACATATTTGCCAAGCATTGTTTTTTTTTCTTGTGTTTTTAGTATCTATTGTTGTACAGCAGTGATTCTCAGTGGGAGGAGGGTATAATTCTCTCCTGTCCCTCAGGACATTTGATTTGTCGTAATCTGAGAGTGAGGTGGTTGCTTCTGGTATCCAGGTAGTGGCCAAGGATGTTGCTAACTGTCCTATGGTGCACAGGGCAGCTCCCGCGTGCAAGCAGACCCAAGTGTCGATATTTCGCTTATCACAATGACATACATAGAAATCAGCTCTCAGTTAAAGCCTATGAGCTGGGTCAGGAACCCCAATCTGCCAGTCAGTCAGCATGATGGAAAGCTTTGAGGTGGTGTGAGGGGCACAGACATAAAAGGATTTGAGGAGCGAACATCTTCCTGGTTGTGAACACGAGCTTTAGATACACACGGGTTCAGACAGTGGCTGCACTGCATGACTCTGGGCATGGTACTTAACTTCCCTCAGTTTCTGTTTTCTTTTCTGCTAATTGCAGTGAGCAAAAATACTGATATCATAGGACAAAGCCCATAGACTGGTGTCTGCTTACACTTGACCTTAACTAATGCATTGTAATTATGTATAAATTAATTGTTGCCCTACAGTTAGTGACATAATGGATTTTGGGGTTATTTTACCCAAGACTTCCATTTTGCAGATGAGAAAACTGAGATCCACAGAGGGAAGATTACACAAAATGATGACAGCTAGTAAGGGGAAAGTTGGGACTAGAACCAAGTCTTCTGTCTCCAAGTTCTGTATTCCTTACAGGATTAAGCTTCCTTTTGTGGCCTAGAACTTAAATCTGTTTGAGAAGAAAAGTTCAACATGTCTGAAATAATTAGAAAAACATTTAATGATGAAAAGTTTCATCGGAGAGCTCTGGATTCTAGAAGGTCACAGGAAGGAGTTTTTAATGTCCATGAAAGTCACGGGGATTGTGTTCTGGTGATTATCCAAAACCTTGTGCTGGAAACTAAATGAGCAGAAGTGTCAGAGGGAAGGTCTTGGGTTGCAGTTCTTCCAGTGCTGAGAAACATTATTTTATGGTGTAAGTTGGAATCTTTCATGAAGTTTCTTTAACGACACTAGACACGCAGAGGAGGAATGGGGGAACCTTTATGGAGTGTTGATCACTGTTGGGCCTGGTGCCAGGTGATTCCACACACACTTTCTGGTTTTTGTAGGCCTTCTGAGCTCTCGCATTATAGGCCTTCTCCATTTGCAAGACAGCAGATGAGAGTAATGAGGGGTATAAAGGTAGAATAACCCATGCTGCCTTTGAAGGTCCTGTTTGTGAAGAATATTCAAGGGCAAGGGAAAATATCCACAAAGCATTCACAAGTTAAAAAAAAAGGTTATAAAACAGCATATATACTATCTTCCCAATGTGCTTTGAAATAAATGTGTGTCTTAGTCACTTTCTTGTTGTTATGACAAAATATCTGACACCCACACCTTAATGGAGGAGAATTTTATTTTGGCTCATGTTTTCAGTCCATATTCAGCTAGCTGGCTCCAAGGCAGGGACAACATGGCAGAGGAAAGCTGCTCCCCTCGTGGTAGTCTGGAAGTAGAGAATGATGGGAGGAGCCAGCAATAGAGATCCACTTTTCCATTTTACACCCCCAGCGCGACCTATCTCCTTCAACCAAATCCTACCTCCCAACAGTACACTTATCTATACCAATGAGTACATCTCCCCCATGACCCAACCACTTTCCAAATATATGAGGCTTTTGAGGTCCAATCTAGATCTAAACCAGTATGCATAGAAAAAGAGAAGAAAAACTATAATTAATATTAACCAGGTTGAAAATTCTAGTTTTCAGATCAAGATGACTTTATTTATTTTTTCTGTTTTTACTAGTTTCTAATTTATAAATAATATACTAAGAGGTTTTTGTATTATAGAATTCATGTTATTAAAAAACATTTATTAATAAGTTGCTTGTGCTGAGGGAATGTATGCCAGGCCAAAGAAGTGTGAAGTTGAAGATTTGACCTTCAGGGTAACTTTTGTTGTAGTCTTGGAGAGAAGACTGCGAATATACATTACTGATGGCTCTTAATTACTGTCATTATGTGGTTAATTAGATTATGATAGAGAAGGTCTAAATTTTTTACAATGTTTATTGTTGTCCATGATTTACATATATTATCTTACTAAATACTCTCAACAGACAGTTGGAGTACTTTAATAAATATTCCTATTTCACAAATAGAAAAGATAACGTTTGCAGGACTTGGGTAGTGAAGGCTCCAAAAGTTCCTATCATTACCAGTTCATATGATCTCTTAGAGAACTCGGCTCAGCTGGTAACTCCCCTCATGCTTATTGCCTGTGAGCACCAGGAGATCAGTGAGTTGACGAGGAGTAGATTGTTTCATCCTGGACAAGAAAAGGCAGAAGAAGGATCGGAGGTGTCATCCCAGCTTTAGCATGGTAGGAAATAAGTTTCCCAACCCACCTTCTACCAAGGTTCTATTTACTCATGGGTGCACCCTGTCTGGTCTCCAGATGATTCTGTACAGCATCACTGAGTATCTCTGGTCCAGAACACAGGAGCCATTTGCAGAGTTACGTCCATCTGAGAGAAGAAGGAAGCCAGTCCCAGGTTGGAATAAGGTCTTGGGAGGCTGGTTTTCTTTGCTGATCTCAGCTCTGGTTGACCTTGTGCAGCTTTTTTGCACTTATCTGGGTGAATGTGTCTGTGACAGGTAGCACCTATCCTTGGCCTGACTGAAGCATCTTTCAGTTCACAGCTTGCACAGGGCCTGTGGTGCTTACCCCATGGCTAAAACCACAGTGGCCACTAAGTGCTGCAGAATGAGTGTGTGTCTGTCTTTATAAGGAATGTCACATGGCATTTCCTGATTGTACCAGCAGCTTACTGCCCCATTGGAGTTTCCAGACTAAATACCAGCGCTCAAGCCACATGTGTTTATAGAATATAATAAATCTCCATTTGTCATAATAGTTTAAATTCAAAAGAAAAAGAAAGGTGAGCTGTTATGTAAAAAAAGAATTTGGGGGGCTGTTATAAATTAACTTTCTTGGAGTTTCAGGTCAAGCCCAATTTATTAAGGGGGATAAAAAAGAGAGGAACTGGGTCTCTGATCACATCGTGATTTATCCCCTCCGCGAGTGGGTCCTCCTTTGGCCCTTTTCTTGAACCACAGCTGGCTTGGTTTACGTAGGACCTGCTGGGAGCTGAGGTTGAAATGAAAACCAGTTATTCTTTCAAATTACTCACAAGAAGAGGGCTCATTTTATCAAGTACTCTCCTAATTTGATTGTAAGTCTTTTCATATTTATTTTTTCTGCATTACTCATGCTGTATCTTTGTGGAAAGTATAAACATGGTGGTGAAAGACAGCATTTAAAAGAAAAAAAAGAAAACAACCCTTTGAGAACAAATGTTTCTCTAGCGATGGCCTGTCGGGAACCCTTAACGGGCAATTAAAAAAGTTACTTTGGGCTTGGTAGCAGTGCTGTGAATGTTTCCAGAGACTTCTTCAGAGAAGGGTAGCATTTGATATTTTTGCAGATTAACCTTTAGCAATGAAAACAGTGTCCAGTGTGGACTTATTTTGGCAGGATCGACAAGGCATTGGTAGCATTGTTAGCATCATCACTCTGTCCTGAATTTGCTTCCCCTCGGAAGAGTTCTGGGAGCTCCTTGCCTTTCTAAGAATGAGAAACTCTTAATACCCATGGTCTTCTTCCCTGCTTATTAGATTCCTTCTGACCTGGATAGAGAGCGTACGATTTTATTATTTTTTTCTTTTTTGGTGCTGGTGATCAAACCCTCGGACTCTTGGCTATTAGGCAAGTACATTATCACAAGTGCACCCCTAAGCTAGCCCACAGTATCTTTAACTATAAAGGTCCAGGATGGGGAGTTTTGTTCTTGGTAAAGATACCTTGATGGCCTTCTGTTTCCTAGAATTCCCTTTTGAACATTGTTTTCTTAAAGAAGACAACTGGAAACCAGATGCTTGGTGGTCCATTACAAACGTGAAAATGAATTTCCATACACCTTCATGCTTTTGAAGTCTATGATGTTTCTTATTGCTTGATCTATGATCTTTAAAAGGAATTTAAAGCTGTACTAGAAATAATGTATACTGTTATCATTCATCTTTGTCATGCCAGGATTCCATTTGAGGTGGCAAGATGAGATAGCTCTTCAAAAAGTCTTGTAGGAATGTAATTCAAGGTCTGTTCTAATATGACCACATTAAAACTTGTTTCATACTATTATTATCAGTTTATTTTATTACTATTGTTTTCCATCTTGGTTGACAGAACTTAAGTTTTATTTAAATCAGATTTAGTGAAGTATAATTTATATACAATTAATCCCTTTTCTATATGATCAGTGGGATGAGTTTTAACAAATGCATGCTATCAATCCCTATGACCGAAATCAAGATAGACTATTTCTGTCATCCCAGTTCCCTTGTGCCCATTTTCAGTCAGTTTGCTTTTCCTGTCTCCAGTCCACAGCATGTACTATTTTATTTTTTATCTCTACAGCTCTGTCTTTCCCCAGAATGTTATAAAAATGAAATCATATTATATATATAGCCTTTTGAACTTGGTTTCTTTCTTTTGAGAATTATCTATGTCATTTCATGTCACTAATTTATTCCTTTTTATTGCTGAATTGTATTCCATTGTGTGAATATGCCACAATTGCTGACACATTCATGTATTTGATGGATGTTTGGACTGTTTCAAGTTCTTAGGTTTTATGAATAAAGCAGCTATAAAACATTTGCTCAGAAACTAGTCTATCTTGGAAAATATTCTATGGGTTTTGGAAAAGAATGTCAATTCTGCTATTGTTGGTTGAAGTCTTCTACATGTCACTTAAGTCAAACTGCTTGATAGTGTTGTTTAACTTTTTAATATTATCATTATTTTGATCTATTTTTAATAAAGAATATTGAGATTTGTCTGTTTTTCTTTTAGTTTGATTAGATTTCTTTTTTAAAAATATATTTTGGAACTCTTAGTAGATACATACATTATTGTTATGTCTTGATGGATCAGCCCTTTGTCCTTCAACATATTCTTTGTTCTGAAGCTTACTGTGTATTATGTTATTATACAGATACAAGACTTTTTGTTTAATATTTGTGTTTTCCTTGTAAACTATCTCGGCATGTATGTTAATAGTTTCTTTTAGTGAGTACATCATTGGGTATTGCTGTCATATTTAATCTGATGATTTATGATTTCTAATTGTAAGTTTAGGCCATTTATATTTAATACAAATATTGATTTTGTATTTAATTTTTTGCAAGTTGTTTATCTTATTTGTTCTCTCTGCTTCTTTTGTTTCCTTTGAGTTATTTGCATATGATTATTATTGCATTTTATCTCCACCGTTGCTATTATTTTTTCCTTAGGCATTAGTTAGCATTTTTTAACCAGGGAAAATGTTTTTCTATTTGCTTATTTTAACATGAAAGCTAAAATTTTCCATTTAATTTTTCTAGTTTAATTTGCTTGTGAACTAAGTATATTTGCAGAGCTAGTCATTGCAGAAGGAGATTAAAAATAAGGAAAAACGTTTGTAACATCACTCACATTATTACTATTTTTAAACCTTTGTATTTCATTGTTCATTATAATTTCCTTTTGCAATTTCCTTTTGGAACCAGATTTTTGCCTAAGGATTTTTAAAAAATATCTTTGTACTGCAAGTATACTGACAATGACTTCTCTGTTTCATTTGTCTGAAAAATCCATCTTATTTGTTTTATTTTCTCTGTGTATAAAATTTCATGTAGACAGTTTTTCTTTTGTTATTTTAATGATGCCATTCTGTTTTCTTCCATTTTGTGTTATTTCCATTGAAAAGTCTGCTGTCATTCTCTGCTTTGTTTTGTATATGCTTTTTTCCTCTGAAACCTTTCAAAATTTTCACTTTATCTTTGGGTTTTTGGATTTTTACTATGATATTCCTCCCTCAGTTCTCTCTCTTCCCTGTGGTTTTGGAGTTTTCTGAGGTTCTCTGAACTGTGATTTGACATTTTGCATTAATTTTGGAAAATTCTTGATGATTATGTCTTCAAACATTTTTTCCTGCTTCTTCTTTCATTTTCCTCTGGGATTCTAAAGCACATGATACTGTTTTGTATCATGCTATACCTCTTAGTTGGTTTTTTTCTGTTACTAGTTTGAATCATTTCACCTATCTTCCAGTTCATACATTCTTTACTCTGGTTTTCAGTTTGCTTAACCCTGTTGAAGAAATTCTTCCTTTGTGTTATCATGCTTATGTCAAGCATTTTCATTTGCCTCTTAAAAGTTTCATTTCCCTTCTGAAATTACCCATCTGTTCATTCATGTTTTCTACCTTCTCTTCTAAATTAAAAAATATTAGCCATAGTTGTTTTAAGTTTCAATCTATGATTCCAACATCTTCATCATCTCTAGTTCTACTAATGTTTACCACTATATCTTTTGGCCACAGTTTTTCAATTTTGGGTCTTGTGTAATTTTTGATTCGACATTAAGTAAAGTGTATAAAAGGAATAGTAGAGACTGAGATAATATTACTTATTCCTGGAAAGGTAGTGTGGGTTGTTGAGTCAATGTAGTCAGTAATTGAATTGCATCTGAGTTTTGCTCCTACAGATTCCTCTGATGATGTCTTGCTGTTATATTGTACTTAATGGGGAGGTGGGAGGCATGGTTGTTTTCTTCATATTTCTAATTGATCTTCAGCTTTCAGAAAGTCCTATGTGTGTAGTTTATACAGAGAATAAGTGATATATTGAGGTTCCACCATTACAATTGAATTGATGCATATTTGCTTTTTTCATGTCCATTAATTTGTTTTATATAGTTGGGTGCACTGCTATTTGGTGCATATATATTTATGATTGTTATCATTTCCTTTTGGATTGTTCCCTTTACAAGGATAGTGACCTTCTTTGTCTCTCTTAATCAGTTTTGACTTCAAATTCACTTTGTTTGCAAATAGAATATCTACTCCTACTTTTTTTCCATGTTCCTGTTGCATGGAGTATAATTCTCAGTCCTTTGACTTTCAGACTGTGAATTTCATTTTGAATTAAATGTGTTTCTTGTAAGCAGCAGATTGTGGGGTCTTGCTTCTTGATCCATTCTGCTGGTCTGTTTCTTTTGATTGGTGAATTGAGACCATTAACATGGATGGTTATAACTGATATGTATTGATCTATCCTTGTCATATTATTTCCCCGTTGTTGATTCTCTTTCTGTTTAATTACTTGCCTTGCCTAGTGGATTCATTCTGTTGGTGTTCATGGAGTTGTAGTCCTTGTTGTCTCTTTATAGAAAGTCCTTCAAAATCTTTTGGAGTGATGGTTTGTGATAGGGTTTTCGGCATGATGAAACAGAAAAATATGAGATAAAAATGGCCTTTATTCCAAGGACATGGAGAAGAGCCTAACTATAGACAGCTTAGTTACCTCTGACCAGACCATGTGGCATAGGGTACACATACAACCTTCGACTGAGGGTGGTGCTTAGGGCAGGCATTGATGATGCACAAGTTACTGATTGGGACCCCTTTTCACACCACTGAGAAAGGAAGTTGTCACAGGGGAAGGAGGAGGTGACCTCAAGGTAAACACGCTGTTTGGTCCCACCTCTCAGCTGTTTGGTCCTGCCTCTCACTGCAGCTTATTTTAAGGCAAAACTCTTTCAGTTTGGTGTTCATGAATTTCCTCAGGTGTTCTTTGTCATGGAAGTCTCTTGTTTCTTCATCAGTTTTGAAAGATAGTTTTGTGGGGTAGATCAGTCTGCATTAGAGGTCATTTTCTTTTAGGTCTTGAAATACTGCGCTTCAAACTTTCTTTGACTTGAGTATTTGTGTTGAGAAGTTTGCTGTGATTTCAATGGATCTTCCTTTATAGATTATTTGTTTTTTTTTCTCTAAATGTTTTTAATATGCTGTTCTTGTGTTGAATTTCTGAGATCTTGACTATTATAATGCCTTGGTATAGATTTTTTTTATTATGGCAACTTGGAGTTCTATATGCCCCATTTATCTGCATATCAAATTCTTTTTTCCTGTTTGAGTTTTCTGCCATGACTTCTGCAAACAGGTTTTTTAAAAAGTCATTTCTGCTATTTCCTGCTTTTTCATTGATTCTAGTCAACACTATGTTATTCTTCTTTGCATCACGTAGCAGTTGCTGGATTGATTTCTTATGGTCCCTTGCTATTTTTAAGAAATCTTTCTTTTCATGACTAGTAACCACAATCCTGTCTTCTATATATGAGATTCTGTCCTCACATTCTGCTGCACATACTTTCAATGGAATTTTTAATCTCCTGCATCTGACTCCATCCTCAACTCTGATGGAATTTTTAATCTCCTGCATCTGTTCTATAGTACCTAAACATGTCTTTCACTGTGGTTACCATGTCTGTAGTTTTTTGAAAAATTATTTCTGATTTGATTTTTTTTCTAGAGCCTTGTTCCTCTGCTTTGTTACTTCTGCTATTACCACTTCAGAGGGTCTAGGTGGGTGGCTTTTGAATTGTCCCAACTTACTGCCCAGTGGCTTTGCCTGTGGTGATCTGGAAGTCTGGGGTTGCATCTTATTTAAGTGTCTTCTTATTTTGTATCTTTTTTTGTTAAATTGCTGGGTTGATGCTTATAAATTGCCTATGGTAAATAGCTTTATTCCTAGTATTTAGAACCTTTAGGAAATGACTGCTTCTCGAGGTGGCTCCAAGGTATAGCTGGCTTTTTGATTTTGAGTCTATACAAAGAATAAGTATTTCTTCATGCTTTTGCCCCACTTTAGGACCAGGCAACTATTGCCTGTTATGCAGTATGAAGCTTATGGTGCAGCATGCAGTTCCTAAGCACGACCTATGTTCTTGGCTCCCAGGTGTGGGGTTCTTTACTTATCATGTTAGTAGGGACTTTTGGCCGGGAGAAATTTTCTTGCCCTTTTTCCAGTGGTCACAAAACTTTGTGTGAGATCTTATGCCTAAAAAAGTCTTCCACACATTCCCCCAGAGACAGACATATTTTGCTTCTATTTCTATTTTGGTGGACATACCTTTTCCTGGGACTGTTCCTCCTTAGTGGCTTAGACATTTTTGTGTGTGGGTGAGAGAAAGGTCTGGGAAGGAAGCAAGATTTCACACTTGTCCACAGTGTAAGGTGCTCTCTTTTGTCTGTTTCTTGGTCTTAATCTGTCTTGTGATCACCATGGAAAAAAGCTGAGGAATATGCAGAATCAGCTAGTACCTGGAGATCGCAGGAATTCCTAATTTCTTCACCAGCCCATATCTAGTACATATAGATTTATTAAAGTTTTATTCTTATTCATCTTTATGATGGTTTCCTTTTCAGGTCTACTAAAAGTGAAACATTTTATGTGTTTTGTCTTTTCCTTTATGGGTTAGTCATGCTTTGGTATTCAGTTCACTGACTTCATCCTCAACTCTGATGGGTCTGACAAATTTTGGGTTGGGGGTAATTTTGTAGATTATCTGGTCTTTTCCTGTTAGTTTTGGAGAGATGTTCTCTTGTGATTTTCTACATCTTGGGAGGGAATGGAATTCTTGGGTGACATTTTAAGTAACATTGGCTGGTTGTACTGTATCTAGGAAGATTCAGGTGAGAGGAGTCTGGTGGATCCACGGCTATCTGTTGTCTATTGCTCTATGAAACAATTCTAAAGAAAACTAAGGAACAATTTTCCTTACTTGATTACCAAGGGAAGGAGAAGCGGAGAGAGTTTACACTTGCTCAGTAATTGGAAAGGCTTGGGGTGAATGTGTCATTTTCTGCAGGTTTTATCTTGAATGCAGTCTCTATTCTGTGCTAAGTGGGAAGTGTAAAACTCAGTAGAAACACACCTTTTTATTGGATTGAGTTACCAAAGATCAAAGTTCAGGGCATCCTTAGCTACTGGAAGTGTGATCCTGAAGGGGTATACTAGAGAGTGAAGCCCCAGTTCCTTATAAAAAAAGCTTCCCAGCTCTATAGCTTGACCCTGAACTATATGTAGGGTAAATTGTACACTTACCCGGTTGGGTGACAACAGTTGAACTGAGATTTGAATGGCTACGGGGAGACAGTGTTTTACCATATAATTTTGGTCAAGTTAACTGCCTGCTTTAAAAAAAGATTTTCAGGGAAATTTAACAGAATACATAATTTCTACAACATATCATTCAAGATATCCACAATGCAACCTAAAATTACTAATTGCATGATGAACAGCAGCTAACAATGACTAACCCCCAAAAGACCCAGAAGATGGAATAGCAAGCAAAGATTTTTTAAAGGTGTTATTATAAGTGTTCTCAAGGACATAGAGTGGAATGTGCTAAGAGTCTGGGAAAAGACAGGGAATCTCTGCAGAGAAACATTAGACATTCTAGGTCTGCAAGTGACAATATGCAGCAAAATATTCACTAGGTGACCTTATAGCAGAGTGGAGATGACAGAAGACGAGTTGGGGAAATTAATCACTAGAAATTACTTTTTTTTTTTAATTTGAAAGAGAATAAAACAAAAGGGGGCAGTACAGATTAGATCAGAACAGGACAACATAGGCAACACAGTACTTTACATTAAGTCAACTGGACATCAACAGTATCTAACACCGTATCTCTTACTCTGCTATAGTTGAGCATAGTTTCAAATACAATAATATCAAACATAACACAATGGTATTAAGCCATACATACAGTGAAAGAATTATAGGGCTTTATGAACCGAATAACAGAAAATGATCAATGGGTACTATAATATCTCATTTTTGATAAAAAAGAAAATTGTTTGAACTATCACACATACTCAGAAGTCCTACCATGCTTTCCCTGCTCTACTACCATTGGTTCTATCTACCACACTGTGTCTCACTGGAACTCGAACATGTGTGACAGTTCAGGAGACGCTCTTGCTTCTGGTTTCCCCGCCC
>PVJX010026663.1:0-25599 GCA_004027295.1 Dolichotis patagonum
GATCTTATCTTCACTAATAGTAGCCCCAGGACCTCTTATTCTAGCGGGTTTTTGAGCTTTAGTTTCTTTCTGTGTTGTGAGAGTCTATCTCTCTCTGTTTGGGTCTCTCCAGGGTGTTTTATTCTGGCATTTGAGCTGTCTCTCTCAG
The DNA here is from genome assembly GCA_004027295.1 of Dolichotis patagonum. Classification (NCBI taxonomy): domain Eukaryota; kingdom Metazoa; phylum Chordata; class Mammalia; order Rodentia; family Caviidae; genus Dolichotis; species Dolichotis patagonum. Next base: position 149 of record PVJX010026663.1, read on the forward strand.
AGAGGGTCTCTCTCCTACTACCTACCAGTCCGCCATCTTGTCTCTTCCCCCCAAGATAGATCATCTTATGAAGAAACAAAAAAGGTAAAGTTTGTGCATATATGTTTATGAAAGAGAAGTGAAAATGAGGATTCCAAGTCCCTTTAGAAATTTTCCAGTTCAATAATGTTGAAGTTAATATTTTTTGTGTGTCTTTGGTCCAATAATTGCAGCAAAAATTTCAGCATTTTCCAAATCTACACATTTATTTGTCATATTTCTGCTGCTGGGACAACAGCAGAACTTGACATATGCAATTTAAAAGAGAAGAGTTTTATTTTTTGGCTCACAGGTTCAAGCTTTAAATCTGTGGTTGGCTTGCTTGAAAGCAGAAACATCATGGAAGAAAAATGCGATGAAGCTGCTCCTGTCAAAGATACTGAGAAGAAGAGTATAGAGGAATAACACCAGGAAGAAAGAGACCAGGACCCAGATATTGTCCTCAATGTCATGACTCCATGACTCGCATAGACACACTCAGAACTGTGCTTTACTAATTCCCTTAATGACTCTCAAGCTATTCTAGTAGAGTATCAGCTTAGACATTATACCAGGTGCCTTACTTGGCTCCAGCTACCTTACCAAACCAGCAGAGAATCAATGGGTTAAACAGTGAAATTTATTTCTCACATTCTGGTTGCTGGAAAACTGAGGTCACATTTCAACACGGTTGACTTCTAGTGTGGTTCTCCTCCCATCTTGTGGGTAGCTACCTTCTCAAAGTGTCCTAAAGGAGTTAGTTGGAGAGGAGAGGGAGAAAGAAGAGAAAAATAGGGAGAGAAAGAGAAACACACACATACACACACACACACACACACACACACACATAGAGACAGAGAGACAGAGACAGAGACAGACAGACAGACAAAGACAGATAAAAAAGAGAAAGCTCTCTACTGTCTCATGTCTTATAGGGGTCATCAGACCAGAGCTCCACTGAGATGGTGAACCTTGATCCTTGATTGTTAACTTGATTGGCTTGTGCACATTTCTGAGTGTGTTTGTGTAGGTCATGGGGTGTGCCTTTGTGGACTACATCTGATCCTTGGCTCTTTTCTCTTTGGATTCTCCCCTGCTCTGCTTTCTGGATGCTGTGAAGTGAGCAGCTTTCTTCGACCATGCTCTTCTACCATGCTTCTGCATTAGGGCCAGCCAAACTATGGGCTTGAACCTTTGAAACAATGAGCCAAATAAATTTCTCCTCCTTTTAAGTTGTGGGTGTCAGGAATTTTGTCCCAGCAAAGGAAAGCTAATACAGAAAATTAGTACAAATAATTAGTGTCATTGCTGTGACTTGACCTGATGATGTATGTGATTTAGAAGTCTTTGGAACATTCAGGAGTATAACCATTCTTGGAAAATCAGACTGAAAAAAGCCAAGAATGATGGAAAATTCTCTTATGATTTCAGGAGGCAAGAATGGTGAAAGGATTGGCAATAGTAAAGCCTGAATTCATGAGGTTAGAAATAGGAATGAGGACTCTTTTGGGGGTTCAACTAGAGGCCATTTGTGTTATGTCATGGAAAAAAAAACTTGTCTGTATGTTGTCCACATCTTGAGACTTTGCCAGGAAGCTGAATTTAAGAGATGGAGTAGTTTATCTGGTTGAGGAACTGTCAAGGCAACACAGTATTCAGGCTGTGATATGGATATTTTTGATTGTTTCTATCCAGTTTTGCGGTGAGAGCAGGGAGCAAAAAGCAGAGTGGAACTTTTTTTTTTTTTAAAAAAAAACCTCATTTTGGCCAGAAAACAAGTGTATATAAAGCTTGGGTCAAATAAAATGTTTGTTGCTGAAGAGATTTTGTGAAAGGCATTTTGTGAAAGTATTAGATTCTTTTCCTAGAGCCCCTAAGAAGGTGATACATGAAATTGTGAGAGTAAAACTGCAGCTGCAGAGAAGACCCAAGGAATACGGAGTTGGAAGGAATGTGGAACATCTGTTGAAGAAAGCTGTAGGTAATAAATGGAGACAACCAAAGAGAGAGGTTATCTGAGCTACAATTAGCAAGGTCATAGGCGTGAGATCACCCAAGCCATTTAGAATTCATATCACGCTACTATATGTCCCCACTGCTGATCATTGAACTGTGGGACTTAGTGTTTGCCCTGCTGGGTTTTGGTCTTGCTTCAGTCTAATTCTTTTCTACCACCCATTCCTCCTTTTTGGAATGGGAATACTTACCTTGTGCCATTGTATCCTTGGTTTTCCAGATTTCATGCATTTTCATGCATCAAAAACATGCTTCCATTCTGTAAAAGTCAGGGTTTTCTAGAGAAAACATGTCATACAAACAGAAAACTAATGTTAAAATAGTCTAAGTTCAAAGGCATGAAAACTAGTAGAGGCAGTGATATAACACCTGGCCCAAGGACAAAGACCTGAGAACTTAGAGCTCTAGTACTCAAAGACAAGAAAAGACAGATATCCAAATTAGAGAAGAAAGAAATGTAATTGGTCTTATCTCTATCTTTTTGTTCTATCCTGAGTATGAACAGTTTGGGTGATGCCTGCCCTTATTGGTGAGGGCAGATCTTTACTAATTTCACTAATTCAAATGCTAATCTTCTCCAGAGACACTCTCACAGGAATACCTAGAAACAATGTTTCAATATATACTTGGTATCACTTACCCTAGTCAAACTGACACACCAAATTAACCATTGCATACTAATAACTCCAAAGATCTTAACTTGCGGCTTCAAATTTAAAGTTTAAAAGCCCAAATTACCATTTAAATCATGTATAGGTAAAATTCTAGCTATGAAGAAAAATTCTTATGTAGGTGTGAATATATGAAAACAGTACTGTAAAATATATCTGTAACATACAGTGGTGAAACAAGTACAGAATATAAATTCCCATTCCAAAAAGAAGCAAGGGGTGATGAGACCTAGCAAGTTCAAAATAAAGAAAAATTTCACTGCAGGTGCAGGTTAAGGATTGAGAAAAACCCTCTTTGAGTATGTATTCTGTACTGTACACTCATTGGGCACTAATATTATTCACATGGAACTTTCTGAGGTTCCTATCCCTCTGGCATTGCCTTGATGGTCCCTTCAACATGGGTTTCAGATGGACCCACCTATAACATTAATCAAGATATACTTGCTACCTAAGCTTCAGACAAAAGGTATTTAACCTGATAAAACCTGAATGATAGCTCATAGTCATCCTGGGTGCATTTTTGTTTTGAAGAACAGTTTGTAACTGAATAGCTCTGTTGTCTTACTGTGAAGATTCTGAGACAATGAGATAAAAGGACAAAGGGCAAAAGTCTGAGTGAACTTAGTATGAAGGCCAGGGCCTGTGTAAAATGAAGTCCAGGACCAGGATGAACTAAGATAAGCCTTGGGAAATTGGAGTACAAGCGGCAAAGGCCAACCTGGAGTGCAAAGGACAAACAACTACTAAATTCTGCTGACAACAAGCAGCTGTTCAATGTCAACTGCACGCTTTCATTTTCAGGCATCTGTCTACCACTTTTATGCACAAAATGCTGCACATAAGCTCCTAGATTTAGAATCTTCCTTAGTGTCCTTCCTTTGGAACTCCCCTCATATACTAAGGGCTTCACTTTTTGTCTTTGTTCTTTTTAATAAACCACACCTAGTTCATTCCGCACTGCTGCACAATCTGCTGTATTCTCTCCTTTCCCCCGGGACAAGAGACCAGAGAAAGAGAGATGGTTAGGTCTTTGGTGCCCTACATGAAGCTCAATATAGCTATGGAGAATGAAGCATGGCAGAATGGCCAGACCCACTCCCCCTCTCTCTCACTTTTTCTATCATTTTCCATTTTTCATTCTAAGAAACAGTGGGCACTGGGCCAGCCAGTTAAATGCTGTTAGAGTGGTTGCCACTTTAGAAGCAGAGAACAGGTTCCCCAGCAACTTGCTAGATTAATCCTCTACAGATCCCCAAGGAACAGTGGAAATGTTAGCCAGACAGAGGGCTGACTTTCTTTTCAGAGGCAGATATCTGGTTATGTGAAACTGATGAAACCTGGGGCAACATTTGCAAGACTGGGTGAGGCTACTTTCTGAAGAGTGCTCAAAGCTCATCCAGTGGAAGCTGGGTCTCAGTATTCCAGTTGGGTATCCAGCAGAACATTCACTTACCTATTGTGTCCGGCCTGTATGAGGTGAAAGATAGACTCTCTTCGTGCTCTCTTCTTTTCTGGGTAACCAGAGATACCTCTGTCGGAGCCCTACTATAAGCTTCCATTAAGAGTTGAGCTACAGGTTTGTGCTTCTCCCTTCACAAATATGACTGAACTCTCTCTTCCTCATATATGTCTTGATAGATTTACTGGATGGGGAACAGATTATGATCCCAGTCAACATTATTATTGGTCAATTTGGTCAACAAAGTTTAAATTGATAAATAAACAGTGCCTTGCAATATGAGTAATATCTGATACCAAATGTCACATGATCACAAGTCATCCAACGGTTCTCTTTCTCACTATGGGACTGTGAAGATCACTTCCCAACAGCAAGAGATTATGGATATCCTATCTGAAGAGGAGGAGAAAAGGCAGAGAAATCCTTCAGTTCAAATGAAATTTGGGAGATGTGTAAAATGTGGGAAACTGCAAAATTTTGTAGAAAAGCACCACTCAAATAGGGCTGTAGCAGTGTGAGTGATGAATGCTTAATGACAACACAATGTCACATTTCCAAAAGCAAGTGTCATTGGATAAGTTTCTTATAAAATTTACACACACACACACACACACACACACACACACAGAGAGATTCCATTGAGCCAATAGTTAGCAGTGATTCCATTTGTGATAGTGAAAGTCATTCTATACTATGACCCTCCTCTATTTGTCTCCCTCACACTTATCTTTTCAAAGGTAACTGCCTATTAATTTTTTTCTTTTTTATGTATTGTACTATCTTATTTTTTATGATATTACAGTATTGTAATCATCTTTTTTGTGCTTGCGAGGCAGGTGCTTATGCCATCAAACTACATTCCCAGCCCCAGTATTGTATTCATCTTTATGTGAACATTTTGGGTTGTGGAATGAATCATTAGATTTTCTATTATTTTGTATGGTGAAATCTACTTTGATATACAAGTGCTTTGTATTACAAGCATATTTCTAGGATAAATTATGCTCACAAACCTAGGTTTAAATGTACAGTAGTACCACAGTTCATAAACTTAATTTGTTCCCTGATTCTGTGGAAACAGCCATGTTTGTATTCATCCAAAAAGATGGCCATGGCTTTGTTCATTACCTGATACAGAGTTGGTGAGCAAAAACAAAATTTTTCCAGATGCTTCTGTTTGCAAACCAAATTGTTGGCAAACAAAAAGGTCTTTGAGCTGAGGTACCAGTGTAATTGCTTTGTATGTTTGGTTTCTTGTTTGTCTATTTAAACAAGTTAATGTACCTACAACTGCATCGTTAAAGCTTTTTGAGTTCATATAAATTTTATTTTTCTTTCATTTTTGCCCTTGCAAACTTCTAGCTCCTTTGGTCCTTCCAAAAATAATAGCTATATAGGCTTTTGGAGTTAGCCATAGTCACTTAAGACATTATAGGATGAGGGCCAATGAACTTGAGGTTTACATTGGCCTTGCAAATAACATCCTCAAATTTTGATAGCATAGAAGTTATATATGATTAAAGCTACATGTTTCTATATATCAATTTTTAGGTATATGCTCCATTTATGTTGACTTAGACAGTAGATGAGTAGACATTCATGATATTAATCCAAATGCTTTTTGTTTCACATAACTTAACAGTGGGCTAATTTATAACATTTGGTAAGATCAAAGGTGTCTTTAAATTTGGTAGCATGTCTTCATCCAGGCTTTTAGCCAACCAAGATAATATTTAATATTAGTTTTATAATAATACAATGCCTGCTTTCTATGCACAATAACTCAATAACTTAAGGTTTTTTTCTTGGTCTAAGGTTTTATATTATATATATATATATATATATATATATATATATATATATATGCATGTGTGCACATATGTTAATTGGTACTTTTCTCCTGAGTAACCTAAAATAATTGTTAAAATAAATAAGTAGGGACCGTGTGGACTTAGAAAAATGTTCGACAAGGCACCTCTCTGTGGATAAAAGACAGCTGCCTGAAACAATTTGTTCATTTTCAGTTTTAATCATTGATGGAAATTGCTGGATTTTTCTCAGTCTTACAGTGGCACATCCCAGCAAATGTTATCAAATATATTATTATAATATATTTAAATTCATTACAACTAAAATTAAGCATTCTATATATAAATTAAGTTCTTCACATATTAGTGTAACCTTGACTAAATTTACAAAGTTAGATTTAAAAACAAAGGCTCCAGTCACTATAGAAGAATTTCTGACACATGCTATACATGATAAACATTGAAAAAATTATGCTAAGTGAAATAAGCCAGTAGCAACAACACAATGAATATTATATGATTCTACTTATAAGAGCTATCCAGAATAGTCAAGTTAATAGGCATAAACTGGAATCATGACTCCAAGAGCGGGTAATGGGATGAATGGTGAATTCTTTGTGGGGTTGACCTTCGATTTTGTAAGATGAAAAATGTTCAGAAGAGAAATGGTAAGTATGGTTGCACAAAATGTGAATGTGTTTGACACCTCCTACATGTATATTTAAAATGGTTAAAATTATAAATTTTGCAGTGCTTATTTTGCCAGTAGTTTAAAAAACAAAAATTTTCAAAGAGTAAACAATTTGGATGATTTGGCTGTTTTTTAAAGTAAAGAATCAAATGAATGTAACAGAAATATTCAAAATTATAATTTTTAAAATGTCATGAAGTAAAAAAAATAAAAATAGAAAAGATTTTTAAGAAATTGATATATAACTCTATGTTGAGTTATACGTTTGTTTCTTTATTGAACTTCAAATAAACAAAAAAAGAGTTCATCATATATTCAGGCAAAAATATTACTTATAAAGGAAACAATATCAGCCTGGCCCCTGGATTTTCTATAGCATTTAACTTATTGTTCTACTTCTTTTAACATTTTTGTCAAAACTCTTGGGTAAAGAAATTATAATCCAAAAATTCTCCACCCACCGAAGCTGATATTCATGTAGAGATGGCCACAAGGTATTGACAAATTTGAAAAACTTCCAAAACATAACATCTGTTATGGTTTGTGTTTGGACGCCTCTATCACCAAACCTCTTATAGTCATGGAGTCTGCTGAAAATAGTGGTTGTGTTTGGTTCGTTGTCTAGCACTGGGATTGGTGGTGTGAGTGCTGCACCTGCCCAGGGGCAGGTAGCCAGCATACAATAGGGGAGGAAAAGAGGTGTTCCTTTCCCAGTTTTTGCTTTTTTTGATCTTGTTTGCAGCCACCATAAACAGCTACCCCTCAGCCATGCCAACCTGCCTTGGAGCCAGCTAAGTATGGACTGAATCCTCCAAAAACTGTAAGCTGAATAAACCTTTCTTTCCTTCAAAGAAATAGAATAAAATAAAAATTTTTAAAAACACAAAGGCTCTCTCTCTCTCTCTCTCTCTCTCTCTCTCTATATATATATATATATATTATATATATATATATTATATATATATTTTTTTTTTTTGTACTAGGAATTGAACTTACAACCTCATGCTTGCCAAGCAGACACTGTGTCGCTGAGCAACATTTTTACCTAAAAAACGTCCAATATCGTACTCTAATACTTTCTTATGTTTTTCATTTAGATTTTTGGTTAGCAGAACTGAGTTTTAAGAGTTTATTTAAACTTTGCCTATGAAATGTTTTCAATAGGTAGTTTATTATTGGTTAAATAACAATTATCTTAGTTTATGTCATAACCTATATATCTAAAAACAAGATATGCTGTGAGTCTAAGGTTCACAATTAAGTTTACTACAAAGTAACTAATAGACACTCTCATTTATACAATGTACATCTAGACCTTAGATCAATAAAATGATGAAATTTTGACATCTCTAACTTTGATCTTGACATTTGAAACTTGATTTATATTTAATGAATTTGGTTAAAAACATTTCATTATTTTATAAATGAGACACACTCGTATATTGGATAAATTTGTGATCAACAGCATTCTTTCCTAAACTTAGAAGACCTTTAAAGATGTACGTTAATTCTTGTCCATACTTCCACACTTTGTAAACATGTTAAAAAAATCTAAATTCTGCCTTAAGTATAATAAATAAATAAATAAATATGTACAAATCTTTCTATATATGTTTCACAGTAATTATTCCTAACATCACAGTATATTATATAATTGTGCTATAGCAATATGTGATTTATAGTTGCTAAGTGACACCTCCAGACTTTAAAAATCCTGTATGAGTTCCTCACCTGTGTCACAGGTCCCTATATACAAAGACCTTTAGGGTAAATTTTTAAGTGAAAGGCTAGCTATAATGTCCAACTCCTTTTTCTCACTTTCCTTCCTTGTTAATAAATACTAGGATAGCTACATGCCAGGAGCAAGGATGCTTGTTATGGATATGGATAACAGATCTCTGTACAATTGACAGAGATGTCTCAACTAGTCATGGCCAAGAGTAAGACACATTACATATACAGTGTGACCCCAAGATGAAGCAGGCAACTCATACAGCCTGACACTGTCTTTTTTCTTTTTACCTCTTTCCAAAAGTTCACAAGGGAGACTTCAAATACATACGGTGCATCTTAAATGATTATGTGTGGCTCATTGTCTGTCTGAAAAATGTCACCTTTAGGTTTATTTTATAAAAAACGAAGAAACAGGACCAAACTTGGTTTTAAAATAAGGAGAGATACTGAACAAATAATCCTATATTTCTCTGTGATAAGTTATTTTATACTAAAAAAACTTAAACACACTTTAGAGATTAAAAACCCAAGATTGTAACATAATAATTTCACCATAATTGTTATGCTCAAATGTTGTTTGCTCTTCATTTTAAATTTTCCCCGTAAAACTTTATAACTGTTATCTGTTTTTCTTTAAAAACTTGACTCCTAAGACATTCATGGTTAGAAAAATAGCAGTTCTCTGATCATACTTTATATTTTAAAGTACTTAATATCCAAACAAGTTGATAATTTAACCTACTGCTCCCACTTCAATACTGTTGTAACTTGACTATGTGGGTGTTCAACAAATTAGGCTTAAAGATCAAAGTTCAAAAAGATAACCAGGCTGGAAAGACAGTCAATACTTTGGCCCTGACCTCCAAGGTTAACAAGAACCAAGAAATGAGGAGACTTCTCTATAAAAGATGCTAACACTCTGGTACATCACTCAAACTTCTGAGCAAGGATATTGTCAGATCCCAGAGGACAGGAGTCAACCAATGTACACTGCGCTAACAAGAAGGTCACCAAAGAGAAAAATATTTCCCATGCTTCCAAGAGAAGCCATATCATATGGTCAAGCAAGATTGTGACTCATCCTGACAGATGACATTGATAGAGAAGTTAAGAGGTTCTAAACATTGTCCCAACAGTAACTCTGGAGGAGCCTTAACTGACTTTGATATATATAAAATTTTGATAATTTTAACTAACACAGATTAAACTTTAACTTGATTTTGAGCATCCAACAGAAAATTATAGCCAATAAATATATAAAAATTAATAGTCATTTGGGATATGTATGCAAAATGGACTCCAATTATTACACTGGCTCCTGCTGACAGGCTCCAGCTACACCTATAGCTTGTCAGTATAATGGTTCTATGAGGCTGAAAAGCCAGAGCAACAGATTTGCAAGCTCAGAAAGAATCTTTAACTTCCTTAGCTAAAACTTCCCTTCAAAAACACAGAGTTGGAAGTGTTAAAATTAAGCATACTAGATCTTCCTTGTTTACAACATGCTGCCATGGCCTTGTGCTATGGTTTGTGTTTAAATGGCCCCTCAAAGCCTCATGTGGCCATAAGAGGCAGGCCTTTCAAAGGCAGCTGACTCTATCATTTGTGATTGGTTCATTGTCTGGTTCTGGGATTAGTGGTGTGAGTGTTGCACCTGCCCAGGGCTGGGTAGCTGGCATACAACATAAGAAAGGGAAGGAGGCATGCTTTTCCTTTGTGCCCTTTTGATATTTTTGCTTCTGGTATCTGTTGCAGCTGTCATGTTGCCCCTCATCCAGGCCACCCTGACTTGGAGTCAGCTGATAATAGACTGAAACCTCTAAAAATTGTAACCTAAATTAACCTTTCTTTCCTTCATTTTGGATGTCAAGTATTTTGTCTCAGCAAAGTAGCCAAGACACCCTGTTCTAAAGATTAAGTGTTGGTGTTTCTTGGCAGAGCTTCCTGACATGAGCAGAAACTCCTCGTGAAACTAGCCTACACTCAAATACAGTCTCATTCTCAACTTGTCTAGAAAATGCAGATATTGGTTTCCCCTGGCACTTGGCCAGTTTCTGGGGGACACAAACTCCCTACTTCTGGTGACACATACACAGTTGGAATATTGCCATTTTTTGTCTCAACTTCTATTTAAGGGACTTCATTGGTAGGAGAACTTTGTAGTCTCATCTGTGAAGAAGAGGTTCTGGCCAGACCCTTCTCAGTTGAAACTCTGAAAGCCATGTAAAGAGAGTCCCTGGTGTTGGACACAGAATTTCAGGTGTTGGCGTTCTTCCAATCTGGTGATCTAACTTTCTTTCTGTGCTTTCTCTTTTTCTATGTAGTGATGTATGTCTCAGTTAACAGTTTATTAAACTTTGTTTAATTGTTTTTACCTTGGTGCTAGACACTATTGTTGTTTGCAAATTTGACTTCTAAATCAAGCAACTGTGACATTGTAGTCTCTTTAAAGTTACAAAATCTTTAGTGTTGGTATGGCTAAAACTAGAAGAACTTGCATGATTATAAATAATGCATGTTGTTTTTATATAAACAATTCACATAGATAAAAAAGATCTTAAAACAAAAATAGACTTATAGATAACTTCCTGACTGCCAAAAAGCAGAGACTATGTCTATTACTAAAAGAAAAATGGTGCTGTTGTGTGAACCAGTCTAAAATAGTGAGCTGCAACATGAAAAAATAACAAACTGTGCCTTCAGGATTCACCAAAAATTACCTGAGTCATGGTGATCCTAGTCAGGGATCTTAAATTTGGTATTCTAATTATTTCCCCTAGCAGGGCCATTGTTAGTGCTTCTCATAACCCCAATCAATTGGTCCAAGAGCCTCATCCTCTTGATCATATTTATTTATTCTCTTTTGATAGCTTTAGAACTACAAAGGATGGTGCAGACAGACTCATGTGTAGGCATTCCTCCTGATTTCTACTCAGGGCCCTTAGACAGAACTCACATTGATGTGCTCTGACTACTGCCCTGCCTGTGCCCTCTCTCAGCAAGGAGGCAGCCAGAGACAAGAATGCTCCAACATCCCTAATAGCATTTAGTGTCATCGCTGATGAGGAGGAATTGAGAAGAACAAGATAAAAGGACAAATGGCAAGGGCCTGAATAAACTGAAGACCAGGACCTGGTCTGGTCAGGTCCTGGACTAGGACCTGAAATAATCCTTGGGAAATTGGAGCACAAGGGACAAAGATCTAATTGCAGTGCAGAAGACAAAGGACTTACAAAAATCTGCTGACAAGAAATTGTTCAGTGGCAACCAACTGCATACCTTCATTTTCACACACCTTTCTGTCCCTTTCATACGCCCAAAGCATCTAGATTTAGGTGCTGCCTTGATGTCTTTCTTTTGGAGCCCCCTCATCTCCTGAAGGCTTTTCTTTGTTGTTTCTAATTAGGCAAATGTGGTCCATTCCCCATTGCTGTTCTGCCAACTCCATTCTTCTATTACCCTCAGGTCAAGAGCCCAAAGATAGAAATCTGGTGATAATTCCAAGAATCATGGTGGTTTTCCTTCATTTTGCCTCTTCTTTATGCCTTTTGATTTAAGTTGTATGTGTTTCTCTTATAAATTCTTTATTGAAAGATATTATAATCACACTATTAATTTTTTTCAACAATGCTTTTTCATTGATGGTCGTATGAACGGAATGAGAAGTTACCATCCCACTGGGGATTAAGACTTCAATATTTGATGTTTCTGAGGACATAAACATTTAGTTCATAACATCAGAGGATTTAAGATACGACTTTGTTTGAAAATCAAAAACGAAAAAGCTATAGCACTGAAATTGCAGAATTCAAATTGATCACTTGGGTCTTGATAAAAGATAGATTCTGATTCTATAGGTCTGGGATTGGGCTTGGGCTATGATGTTACTAACAGCTCTCAGGTGACATTGATATTTCTGGTTTACAGATCACTCCTTGAGTCACATGATGCTAGCAATTGTTTTCAGTGCCTGAAATGTTTAGGTCCTGTCCCAGGGACTGATAAATTTGGTCTGCAAAGGGTAAGGCACTTAGATTTTCAAAAACTCTGTAGCTGAATTTAATGTGTGGCAAAGTTTGAGAATATTTGTGCTAAATCAGATAGTGGTGTATTGATTTAACTTAATGTGTTGTCACTAGCTCCAATTTAGGCTAATGCTGCATGTTTTCCCCACAAACCTATGTTGCTCCTTTCAGGTCCAAGCATGCAATGCAGGTGAGGTACTGGGTTATCACATCTCTGAGTAGTCATAAGAAGTTCAAGGTGGAAGCAGAAGACTCAAGTAGAACAGGTTTTGGAAGAAGCCCAAAGTGTTCCAGAGGCAATTTCAAAGGAAGATATTTAGAGATAAAATGGGAGAGACAACCATGGAAATCTCCCTAAGAAATATTCAGCTATAATCTTAGGCCTGCTATTCAAGCAGCTGAAACACCAATTTAGTGTGCTGTGTCCTGGCACTTGGAAAACCAAAGCAGTAGGAAAGATTTTCCATTCCCACTATGCGGGAAGACATAGTAGAAATGCAAGACAGACTCCCAGTGGTACAGTATAAATGTTGACTTTTCTTCTCAGAGCCTGAACATCACAAAGAAATGTAGACTGAGAGCAATGATTACAATGATGATGATGAGAGATGACTAGCATATAAAATATTTATACTGTGCCAGGAACATTTATAAGTGATTTATATATTTTAATACATTTCACCTTAACAACCTAATACAATAAGTTTGATACTTTTATTATTCCTATAATACATTTCAGAGAACAGACTTAAAGAAGTTAAAGAGCATGTCCAAGTTCACCTTAAGATAGAAAGTGACTAATCTGGGATTTGAACAGAAGAATTTGTAGTAAAGAAACCACTATATATAACAAACTGCCTCTCTCAAAGTAAGAAGGATATACAGTGAACTAACTCTATTAAATGCACAGAAATAGACAGTTAGTTTGTACCTGTTCATATCTAGGAGATAAATGTTTACTGATATAATTATACCTTAGAGACAGAGAGGGAGTCAGCCAGAGAGAAGCAGAGAAGCATATAGAGACAGAGAGGCAGAGAAAGCAGCCTGAAAAGAAATGCAGTGATGTGATAAAATTAAACTAAGATTAATAAATGATGCAAACATTTTCTAGATACTAAACTTAATGAATGATCATACTCATGTTTAAGAAAGTCTGAAAGTAGTCATTAAATGTGGAAGGAAATACTGCATAGCTAAACTGGTTCATATTTTACTCAATATTCAAACAAATCACCTAGATAGATAACTGTACTTATCTCTTTTAGTTCATCAAAAAGAACAGTTTGTGCTGTCATTGTTTGGTTGATCACTTTTGTGTCTAGATTTTGTAACCTGAACAACTACTTCTGAGGTAACAACATGTAATACATTAACTAGTATTAATTCCCTACTTTTTTTTACTTTTTTGAAATTCTGTATCATTTTTATTCTTTTTTCTGTTTTGATTTTTAAAATAAAAGACTGAGTTAAGAATGTAACTTTGAAATTCAGATATAAAATCTATAATTCTTATCTTTCATTTATAATCTCCAATAGAACAGAAGAAACAAAATGTATTGAGTATTTTTATTAACATGGGAAATGTTAGATTTTACATATCCAGATTAAATAAAGAATAAATAGTTTCTTTATAAATAGATTGAAATGTAAGACAGAATTTTCAAAAGAAAGGGGAATGTATATGCATACTACACCCCTGAGGGATCTTCTATTTTACTGGAAAATATATTTTTTACTCATAGCCAATGAACAAGGTAACAAAAGAACCTTTTTTACATCCTCAAAGAAAAACAGCTGAAGATGCAGTGACATCAAGAGACTGACATGGGGATACACTGTGAATGGACCATTGAGTCATATGGAAAAGGTAAAAATCAATATGGGACGTGGGGTGTTTCAACTGTTAAAACAGTCCATCACCACTAGCAACAATTTGTTTAAGTGTACAAAGCCTTACTGTCTCTACTCTTTTGCAGACAAGTACATCTAGTTTTATAAATTTAGAATTATGATTTCTTTCAAATATCTATTTTAAAACCTGACATTCCACTTGGACTTCAATGGGAGTGGAAGGAATGTTCATTGTATGAAGCTTCCTGAATTTCAATCAGATGTATAACGTGAATATCCCATTTAACATGATATACTTTCCTTATGCCTGCAGCCTAGATGTCCACACTACAAATGTCCTCAAGTGGACAACAATATCACCATCAACCCAGGAGCTAAATTGCGATACCTAGAACCTAGACAATTTTCCCTGTCTTCTATTTCTCTCTTCTCAACCATGAATAAAACTTTACTGCTTCAAAATCTATCTGGAAATTGTGTACTTTTTCTATTTCCTCAAACACTAATGCTCTACTCTGTCTTTGGGCAAGATGCAAAGTTTTTGTAATAATAAATCTTAGTTGTCAACTTGAGTGGACTGAGATGCCTAGAAAATTAGCAAACCACTATTCTGTGTATTTTTATGAAGATTTTTCCAGAGCGGGTTGGTTTGCGGTTCAGCTAATAGAGTAGGAAACTAACACTGAATATGGATGACATTACGTTTTTAAATATACCTAGGGTACAGACATAAAAAAAAGAGAAGGGAATCTTGTATGCACTTAACTTTTGTTGAGTGAGTGTGTTTTTGCTGCTCTCATTAAGGCAAACATCAGAATATATATTCTTCAACTTTTGAACTTGGAGTGTTGGACCAGTAAATCTCTAGAGACTTTCTAGGCCTTAACCCTCCAACTGGGATTCCATTATTGCTCCTTTTCCTTTTGGATCACCTAGGTCAGGGACTTAGGAGGAAGTGGTGAATCCAGGTCTTGAGCTTGGCAGTCAGGAAGACATTTAAAGATGCTCCAGCCTCTGTTTGCATAAACAAATCTAGTAAATCACATATATATGTGACATGATACACACATACTCATATTAACTCACATATTAATATAATATAATATAATATAATATAATATAATATAATATAATAATGTAATATAATATAATATAATATAATATAATATAATATAATATAATATATAGTCCCAAGGGAGTCTATTCCTCTGGAGGACTCTAAAATCTAAAACGATATGTAAACTTATGCTAGTCTTTCTACCTAAAGTACTCCAATCCTTCTATGTTATTCAAGGAAACTTCAGCCATGAACTGCATATTGCAGGGAATTTACTTGTTTCTGCTATCACACATATTTCCTTCATCATTGACCTCATGTTTTCCAGTCCTTTTAGTGAGGTAATTTAGGCTTTTTGGCATCAGGTTACTTTAGTGGAATAAATGACATATGTGGAAATAAACAGAAATGAAAGACATTTAAGGTAATATGTGCATCATCACGGGTGACCAAGTTAGTCAGACTGTGGTTATACCCAGTAAACCAGGCTAAGTTTTAGTCCTACTATCACTGTGACCTTGGCTTACTTAGTGAGAGTAGTTCTCTGCCATGCCCTCTTCTGTACCATTTGTCTTGCTTCCAAGACTGAAAAGACATTAATATTTGCTTATTTTATTTTATTTTATTTTATTCTATTTTATTTTTCAGTGTTGAGGGTTGATCTAAGGGCATCATAAGTGAATCAAGCACTCTACACAAGTCATCCACATGTCAGCATAAGATCCTTTTATTTTAATTCTTGCTCAATTCCATTTTATTCACTTCTGCTATAATTATTTCATTAAAAATTTAATACAAGTAGAGTTAAGCAAGTTTTCTTTTATTCAGCATATTTAAGACTCTTCCCACATTGTAATTGGCCTTCCTGAATCATTTCCCTTTTAAGAAAAATTCTGCATTTTTGTGAACCTATGTATTTTTACAATTATGTCATAATATGCTGAATGTTACAAAAAGGTGATGTGAATTCTGAAATCATAGTTGATATCTAAAATATTGACAAATTCAGAGCAGAAGTTCATTGAGAAACATTTATGAGCATAAAGTGTTGAAATTATGGGCTATTAGTCTCAGTCTTACATTCAAGGTAGAATCTTCATTCCATTTTCTGACTGTCTAAAGTGAAAGTAAGATATAATCAAGTAAGTAGTCTATTAGTTACTTTTCTCATTGCTGAGACAAAATACAGAGCACTCATATGGTAAAGGAGGAAAGGATTATTTCAATTCACAATTTGTAGAGGATTCAGTCCATACTCAGCTGGCTCCAAGTCAGGGTGGCATGGCAGAGGGGCATCACAGAAGAGAAAAAGTCCATCAAATGGCAGGCAGAAGGCAACAAGGCAGCAGGCAGTAAGTAGCAAGCAGCAAGCCTGCCTTCTTTCTGTCCCTTCATATTCTATCCAGGCTACAAGCCTATTGACTGGTTTCACCCACAACCAGGGAAGGGCTTCCCCCAGTCACACCCTTAATCCACAGTCACACACTCTCATCCAGTCACCTTTGACCCCCTTGTCTGTGACCTTGTAAGACAAAATACCGAGCACTCACAAGGCAAAGGATGAAAGGTTTATTTCAGTTAACAATTTGTAGAGGATTCATTCCACACTCAGCTGGCTCCAAGGTAGGTTGGCAGGTTGGCATGGCAAATGGACATCACAGAAGATAAACAGTTCATCATATGGCAGTTAGAAGGCAGCCAGCAGTAGCAACAGCAGCAGTAGCCAACATTTATATTCCATCAAGGCTACAAAGCCATGGTTGGTGCCACTTATACCCAGGGTGGAGTTTCCCAATGCTGACATCCAGAACAATAGAAAACCAGTATCAGTGAACTAACCCAATTATTGCATGCTTAATCCATATTCACACATACCCTTAATTCATATCCACACACCGCAGATCAACTATTTGCTGAAAAGTTTCTCCTATAAGTCCATGAGACTTTGGAGGTCATCTAGAAACAAACCATAGAAAGTAGAAAATGAGAAACTGTCTAGTTTTCTCCTGCAAAATCAGCTATTGTCCTTTCATGAGCCCTTTTGTTATAATGCTCACAAACTTCTCAGAAGTCCATCCATTCCTAATGAACAACCATGCAAGGTTTTCTGGCATACAATAGTACTTAATTAGTTTGAAGTTCTTAAAGAATACAGAATGGTACTGGGAAAAAATAGACTACAAGATCAGTGGGATAGGTTATAAAATACAGAAACAACTCCAAACACGTTCAACTATCTTATATTTGACATAGGGACCAAACACTTTCGCTGGAAGAAAGATCGCCTCATTACTAAATGGTGCTGGAAAACTGACTTTCCACATACTGAAGACTAAAATTAGACCCATGTCTATCGCCGTGCACTAAATTAAAATCAAAATTGATCAAAGACCTAAATATTAAAACAGAAACACTAAAACTGCTGGAAGAGAAAATAGGTAGAAATTTTGAACACATAGGTGTAGGCAGAGACTTCATGAATAAAACTACAATTGCACAGGAAATACTACAAAGAATCCACAACTGTATTAAATTGTAAATTAATCCACAATTGAATTAAAAAGATTTTATACAGCAAAAGAAATCAACAACAATCTAAAAAGACAACCCAAAAAATGGGAAAAAATTTTAGCCAGTTGTTCCTCAGGGGGGAAAAAACATATCTAGAACATATCAGGAACTGAAAAAATCAAATAAAAAGACCCAATCCAAAACTGGGCATCTGAGATGAATATACTTCTCAGATAAAGAAGCATAAAAGGCAAATAATTACATAAAACATGTTCAATTCCAATAGTCATTTGAGAGATGCAAATTAAAATAACACTGAAATTCCATCTCATTCTAGAAAGAATGGCTACCATAAAATGTCAATCAATAACAAATGCTGGCAGGGCTGTGAGGAAAAGAGAACACTTTTCCATTGTTGGTGGGAGTGTAGACTTTTGCAAGCACTGTGGAAATCAGTGTGTAGATTACTAAAAAACTAGAATTTAAGGTCCCATTTGACCCAGCTATTCCCCTTCTGAGTAGCTCCTCAAAAGAATTAAAAACATTATACCACTGCAATATAAGTGTATGCATGTTTATGTGGCACAATTTTTAATAGTTAAATCTTGGAAAAAATCCAAATGCCCATCAACCAATGAATGGCTTAAAAAGATATAGGTTTTTTTAAAAAATAATGGATTAGTACTCTGCCATAAGGAAGAGTAAACATGAGACATTTATTGCTAAATAAATGGACCTTGAGATCAAACTTTCAAGTGAAATAAATGGGACAGACATGTGTAAATATTGCATTGTCTCACTGGTGTGAGAAACTGAAAGTGCAAATAAGAACAAAATTATACAAGAGAAATGGTGCATTGAGAAGGAATTGTTTAAAAGGAAAAGAGAACCAGGGAGAGAGGAGGAGAAAACAAGGAAGGCAAAAGAAAAATGAGAAAAGAAAGATAGAATGGAAACAAAGCTTTGTAAATAAGGAGGGGGAAAGGGTGAAATGGAGCAGAGGGGAATGAGAGGGGGTAAAAGACAGATCAAGTTATATCACGTACAGGTGCAAATTCCTTATGATGAATGTGATCATTGTATTTACCTAAATTGTGTAAATAAACTTAACTGAATTAAAGAAAAAAAGAAGGTAGATAACTTTTTCTGAAGTCATCCAGAACTTCTCTCAAGAATTTCCACTTCTGACCTTCCAGGGAGGTAGGGAACTATAGAATATTCTTGTGCTTTGGAAAACCTGGAAGGCAGACTATTCCTGTAGCAGGGTTTGCAGATATTCCTCAGAGCCATTACCTCCTACACACTTGGCCTCAGTCACCTCTACTCCTCAGGGTGCCCCTGGCTGTGCAGCTACCTTCAGAGTTTCAGTGCTTTGTTTCCAGAGGAGAGTGCTCTTACTAGGTGACCAAGACCTCTCTCTGGAGTTCCCCAGGGATAGGCAACCAGAAAGCCAGTGCCTCTCCCCCAGGTCATTCCATTTTCTGTTCACCTGCAAGGATATAAAAAATTTTATCTGCTTGACTATGAACAGTGTCTTAGTTACTTTCTTAGTGCTGGGGCACAATATCTAACCTACAATTTAAAGGAGAAGGTATTTATTTTGACTCACAGGTTACAGAGATACCACTTCACAGTCAACTGTTACCATGACAGGGGGACCTTGCATGGGAGAATATCAGAGGAGAAAGAGATTATTGCATCAGAAGTGGAAAGCAAAGAAGGATGAAGAAATGAGGAGGGATACAGTGCTCCAGACAATGCCCATGATGTCCCATCTCTTCCCACTAGGCTTTATATCCTAACATCACACCTAACTATAAACCCATCAGTGGATTAATCCAGTATTACCCACTGATAATCTAAGGTGACACCTCCCCCCACACACATGGACACACATATTATACAATTAACACCCCAAAGCCCTATCTATGAACAAATGAGGCTTTCGGGGCACGTAAAGGTATAAGGTACAACATTCTTTCTCTGGTCCCTAAAAGATTCATGTACAGCCCTTTATGCAAAACGCATTTAGTTCATCTCTAAGCATTGCCAAGTTCCTAATGGTTTCAGCACTACTTAAAAGTCCATATTCACATTCTCTGAGATTTAAGGCAAACTCTACTGTGAGCCATGGTGAAAACAGAAAAGACAATTAAACACTTTCAACTTACAGAAGCACAGGATATAAATTACCATTCTGAAAAAGTTCAAATAGAAAGGACAGAAAGGAATGGGAATAAAGCAAGACCAAAATCTAGCAGGGTACAAAATAAATCACGTAGTTTGATAATGGCACCCGAGGCAATCTGTGGCGAGATATGAACTCCAAAAGGCTTAGATGATTTCATTCCTATGGTACTGCTAGTGATTGTAGTTTTCATGGTATATATTTTGGGCTGGTTTTACACATTCCTTGTGGCTTTCCTCAGGTGATCTGTGTTCCTGGCCTGGCTTTTTCAATCTTTTGGTGTCTCCACTGCACTTTTGGCTTCATATGCACAGCTTCATGCATTGCCCTCTCAGGGGTACACTACCTGGCCTCCCAGGCCTTCTTCTGAAATCTAGGTGGAAGCCTTCCTGACTCTACAACTCTTACAGTCTGCATAAACCTAAAATCAGTACCATGTGGATAAGGGCTACTGCTTCTTGCCTACCACCAGCTGGAGCAGTAGCCCAGCTTCCACCTTTCTCACCTGTAGGGAGCAGGTGCCTGGATGACTGATTCCAATCACAAGGAAGAAATTTCCTAGGCCACTACCATTCTATAATATAGTGTCTTGGGGAAGTCTTCTCAAACCAGTCTTCACCTCAGCAATTTTGAGGGTGCAAAAGATGAAGCCTTCCTAACCCAAAGATTCTTGCATTCTGTGTGCAATTAAAACCATCACCACAGGGATGATGAAAGACCTTATAGAAATAAAAATAAAGTTAAACATATCCAACATAAAATGGCAAAAGATACATTTTTGCATTCCAAAAGGTACAAACAGAAAGAAATGGGACCAAACCAAGACCAAAATCCAGCCCAGTGAACAGTGAGTCCCATAGTTCCATGTCCTACAGATGGGAAATTCTGTGGCAATATATGAACTTCATAGAGCTTTGATGACTCTGTCCCTATTGCACTGCTAGTGATTTCAGCTCTCATTGTTTCTCTCTTGGGCCAGGTTTGCTCAAACCTTGAAGTTTTTCTCAGATAATCCACATTCCTGGCTTTTCCAACGTTCTGAGGTCTTCACATCACCATTGTCAGTGTCACACTCAAAAACTTCACCCACTGTTTTCTCCAAGGCACACTTATTGGTCTCTCAGGCCTTCTTCTTCAATCTGGATGGAAACCTTCCTGACCCTACTACTCTTGCATTCTGCACATACCTTAAACTAGAACCACAGGCATAATGCCAAGTTCTGATATCAGCTGGAGCAGCAGCTAGGCTTTTTTTCTCTCTTGGTTGCACTGATTGAGTGCCTGGATTTCTGAGCCATCTTAATGCAATGCAAAGGAACAAGTTTTCTAGGCAACCACCATTCTGGAACATGGTGATATAGGTTCTCTGTGTGTAGCAAAGTCTTTTATATTTGTGATTCTGAAGCTGAAAAAGGTGGAGTCCTGCTGTGTGTGTGTGTTTGTGTGTATGTATATGTGTGTGTATGTGAGGCCTCATGCCATCTTTTCGATTGTTGTCCTCTGAAATATTGTTTTTTCTTACTAGAAAATTTTTAAGTACCTAAATTTTCCTCTGCTCCATATTTGCAGCCTGAAACTGTATCAGATCTTTCTTTTTGGCCAAATTCAAAACATTTTAAATCATTCTGATGGATCATTGGGTCTTTATTCCCAAGGTGGTGCTGGCTATAAGACTCCTCACTCCCATAGCTATGCCAGTGCCTCAACATTAAACTGTCTTGATGTTTTTTTTCTGCCAGATTAAGTAGTTAACTGGCCTTAATCTCAGTCTTGTGAAAAGTCTCAAGACAGGAATTAAATGCAGAAAAATTTCTAATGTAGCATAACACACATGGCCTGAAAGCAAACTGAAAATGCATTATTTTGTTTAAAGAAGAAAGAAAAACAAAACAAAACAGAAAAAGGTGTAGAAATAATACAGAATTAAAAATATTAACACTAAGGAATCACTAGTTTATAAATTATATATTGTCTTCTTAGAAATGGTTGTTCAAGTTACAAAATCAAAGCATAAAATGTGAATAGACACTCAAACATTGACAATGCAAACCATTCTGCTCAATGATCCAACAAAAACTTAGTAATATTGTCATCTATCTTACACACTTAAATATACATACGGTTATATTCTTTAGAGCATTTTATTTACCTTTCATTTTTACAATATCTATGAAACATTTTGGATATACAATTAGGACTGTAGTTTTTTCAAACTCCCAATTCAGACTCACCCTAGTAACTCCCCAGTGAGTTTTCAGGCCTTTTACCTGTGATAGTGCTGCATCCTTGTGATAGTGCTGGTCCTTCTCATTCTGCAGCTTCTATTTTCTTGTGTTAAGGACATACTAGACCTTAGAGTTTTTTGCACTCAGATAGCCATTGTGGACTCTCTGTCCTCTAATCCTGTGAGCCTAGCTGAAAAGTTCCCTTGCATATTTCTACACATGTGTTTTCCCAAAATTGTATTTCTCTTGAAAACCTTAATCAATATCTTCTGTGAGAGAAAAGACACAGGTTGTGACCATTATCATGACTGTCAATTTAACTGAATTAAGAAATGCCTAGCAGATTATTAAAGTGCAGTTATGTGCGTGTTTGTGAGGTTTGCAGAGATTACTGGCAGGTAGACCAGCAAACTGAGGAGGGAAGACCTACTGTGATTGTGGGTGGCACCATCTAATAGGTTTGAAGCTAGGTGAAGTAAAAAAGGAAGCTAGAGGAAGTCAAACTACATTTGGAAAAAATTATTCTACTTAAACAGAGGCATCTTTTACTGCTGCCATATTCTGTATACCTAGACTCAAGCTTCTTCATTCTTTCAATGCTGATTCATACCAGTGACTTTGAAGGCAGCATGGAAGCATTCATTCAAAGATTTACTCTGCATCTTTTGTTCTGTGGATTTCAGATTATTGTGTTGAGGATCTGCAGGGTCTTCTGACTCTACAACATACTGACAAGCATTGCGGACTATCCTGCATCTGACCATGTAAGCATATCTTATGAATATTCTTACATAAGTATGAATCTGCTTCTCTAGAGTGCTCTAAACTAAAAATATGTGCAGCCATATATGTATTGATGTAAACTACTGTAATCCTGACATTCCAGCAGGCTGAGGCAGGAAGATCTTGAGTGTGAGCCCAGTCTAGTCAATTTAAAAACATAGCAAGACATTGTATAAAACAAAAACATTAGAAAAAGGCTGTTTAGTACCAGGAAAATATCCAAGACCAAAAGTCATTCTTTTTTCTTTATTTTAAAGGGGGTAAAATTAAACACAACAAAATAGAAGAGAACAGGACATAGGAAAGCATAAATTTCAAAGCTAGACAACCAGAGATCTTCACTATTGTCTCTTGTTTTCTTTCAAATGGTTGTCTTTATCTTTGCATATGGGGAGTTCATACTAAATAACATAGCCAATCTTTTCACAAGATGTGTAGTTCACTGGCTCCCACTTGCTCAGGGGGCAGGGGGGAAATGAGACGGGGGACAGGGTGACATGAGATGTTTGATTCTCAGACCACACACTGGCAGGCTCACAGCCCCCTCCCGCAGAGGGGAGGAGCTCCTTGTTCTCCCGGCACCCCAAGTCACCTCATGGTGTAAGTCCCCAGGTGCCAGGGTCTCTCTCCTGCAGGCCGCCAAAAGTCTGACACACTCACCTGCTATTTCTTTCTGATGAATTGACCACTACATTTCCAAAGTTCTGAAGTGGCCAACAGACCACAGAAAGAATTCTCTTTAGGCTCCTGTTTGAAACCAGCAGCTACAGCAATCTGCTGGCCTTGCTTCAGGGCCACAAAGTTCATTCTTGACTTCTCAAAAGGGAAACATTTCATGTCTGCTCCCATATATATTTTAAATAAAGTACATATTACTTTCTTATATTTGTTTAGATGAAACTTAAGTATCATAAGTAAAATACATTTTATGGGTTCTCTTTCTAGTTTAGCTTCTTAGCTGTCCATATTGATACGGAAAACTCACCATATTAAAAATTATACAGCTGTATTGAAATATACATATTACAAAATCCACTAGTTTAAAGTGCACAAACAAGCCTTTTTAGTGTAGTCATAGAGTTGTGCAACCATCAGCATAATTATTTTTATAACCAACATCAACATATTAACAGTCCTTACTGATCTACTCCACCTCACAGTGCTTTATTTTTTATTTTAAAGAGAAAAAAAACCAATAAAAAAGATGAAGAATATAAAAAACAGGATAATTGGAGATTGACAATGGTTAATGTTGTGTATTGTTATCTTCAAAAATGGTGTTCAGATTAAAATATATACACATATGTAATTGATCACACAATATAAACACAAACTGTTCTCTTCTATGAATGAAGAGAATTGATAGTATAATTATCTTAGCTATCTTGGGCACACAAACACACAGTTTGTCCTTTTCTCTTACTTCTTATATCCTTTCACCCATCCCAGTTGTTATTTATTTTTGGACTGTTACTTTCCCTTTCACAATATCTATTTTGGATATTATTTACTTTTTCAGTTATTTATACTGTGGAGTGAGTATGATGTTTACACATGTGGGTCGGGTTTATTTCACTTATGAGTGTGGACTCTAGTTGCATCCATTTATCGATAAAAGCCTCGAGTTCATTGTTTTATTGTCTGTCCACTATTTATGTTTTGATTTTGTAACTTGAGCAACTATTTCTAAGATGAAAATATGTAATTTTTTCTTTTTGAAATTCTGTATTTCTACACTTTTTTCTGTTTTGCTTTTTTTCTCTAAAAGGAAATCCTAAGGTTTACCCTTCTTCATAGCTGGGTAGTATTCCATTATATAAAAATACAACTTTTTTTTTATTTAAAAGAGAATAAAATGAAAGGTGGCAGTACAGAGCAGATCAGAAGAGGACAACATAGGCAACACAGTACTTTACATTAAGTCAACTGGACATCAACAGTATCTAACACCATATATCTTACTCTCCTATAGTTGAGCATAGTTTCAATTACAATGATATCAAACATAACACAATAGTATAAAGCCATAAATATAGTGAAAGAATTCCAGGGCTTTCTGAACCGAATAACAGAAAATGATCAATGGGTACTATAATATCTCATTTATGACAAAAAAGAAAAAAATTTGTTTGAACTATCACACATATTCAAATTCCAATAAGACACAATGTGGTAGATAGAACCAACAGTAATGGAACAAAAAAATCAGGGTAGGACTTCTAAGAAGGATAATAGTAAATCAGCAATAGCTGTCATAATGTTTTCTTCAAAACAGCTGTTCATATCATCACGTATGATATAGTCAAACAAAACAGGATAACACCATTCCAACTGATGATTTAAAACTTTGAAAGACTTCGAAGCTATGAGATGGGGCCTCATGCTTACCATAAAGTCTTATATACTCT
>PVJX010026664.1:0-25599 GCA_004027295.1 Dolichotis patagonum
AGCATATGTAGTTTCTTGACTCTTAATATAAATTAGGTATATGTCTAAGAATGTGTTAGACTCTGTTAGACCACATTTTACTAGTACTCACATCTTGCAAGAGAGAAGGCAGTTATTATTATTTTTTTATTTTTTGTTTAATTTTATTTAAAGAGAAAAAAAAGCAATACAGAAAAAAGGGTAGAAACAATACAAAACCCCCATAAATCACTAGTTGACAAACCACATACTGTCCTCCCCGAAATAGCTGTTCATGTTACAAAATTAAGGCATACAAAGTGAACACACAGTGAGGCTGCAAACAGTTACAACAAAACAGGATGGAATAAAGCCAATTGAGACAGTATAGTGAAATTGGCACAGAACATCACAGCAGGTCACCAGGACAACAGTAACAGAAAACATTGTATATCTCGTTGTTTTCATAATAGTTGTTCTTCTACTAGGTACAGCAAAATCAAAGAAATACACAACATTATAGAACACATCAACACAGAGTATTGAATAGAGCAACACCATTAATCAGGACAAAGCAAAACAGTGATAAAAATATTTGCCTTCAGAGATAGTAGAAGGAAACTCCCCCAACTTGCTGTACCAAATATGGTCACCTACTAAGAGATACCCAGATCCCTAGTTCCCAATTGTTAACCGGGGGTGGGGTGGGGGAATGTAGTATGTTTGATTCTAAGCCTGCGCCCTGTAGGCAGCAGGCTGGTTGCTGGTTCTAACATGGCGCAGATCTCAGGAAATGCTCTTGCTTCTTGTTTTCCCACCCTGGGGTGGCCGCGGCTTGCCAGACCACAGTCACTTCCCAGGGCGGCAGGCTGCTTACTGCTTGCCTAGGCGCCCTAAGTTCCAACATGGCACGGATCTCAGGAAATGCTCTTGCTTCTTGTTTCCCCGCCCTGGGGTGGCCGCGGCTTGCCAGACCACAGTCACTTACCAGGGCTGCAGGCTGCTTACTGGTTGGCTTGGTGCCCTAAGTTCCAACATGGCACGGATCTCAGGAAATGCTCTTGCTTCTTGTTGAGAAGGGAGTTATTATCTCCTTTCAAAAATTAGGAAAATAACGCTCAAAATTAAGGAAATTTCCCATGGTCACCGAGTAAGTGCATGATAGTTTTGAAAATAGGAGATTTCCAAGTCCAAGACACTCACAGCTCTGCTTTAACATACAGAAGACAGTCAGTGAAATTTTATGTTTTTAGGCTTTTTTTTCATGAAGAGAAAGGATGTAAATTTATAGTTTCTGAATTTTCAAGTGTGTGTATATAGTCATCTGTAAGATATGTTGTGAAGATAAGCTACAGTCTTTGGAATTTTATTCACTGTAACATTCTATAGTAGTTGACTGGATGGTGAATCCTGGGTGGAAGACCACCAATGAGCATGCCATAAAGAATAGCTACGGTATTAGTGATTTGTGTTTTCCCAGTTGTTTTATTGAGTTAGCAACTCACAGAAGTTACAAATCTCCCCTGCCCCAACAACTATGAACTGAAATTATAAAGAAAATTAGTGTGAAATAATTTGGAGTTTTAATTGATTTTTGAGAACAGTAAACATTTAGAGGCAGGAAAATGTAATAACAAAAATTATTTTAACTTTTTTACCATTGCTATGTTCTTTCCGAAGAGCACTAGAGTAATGAATACATGTAAACATAACAGCAATAAATAGTGCCATTTCTGTTTACAATCTGTTCCTAATACTTAGTCACATTTTATATTAAATTTAATTATTTTTGATTAAACAATTTAGTGCAAATAATAGAAATTTTGAAAATGCTTATGAATGGTGTTAAGTTTAACCCAGGAATTATGTTTAATTTTGATATTTTATTCTTTCTTAGGTTATTTTTTATGGCATCTGTAATTTCTGGATCAGGAATCCATAAGTTTGGGTTTTGGTATCCAATTCTGCTATGAGTATGAATATGAGCAATTAAGTTTTCATTTTTGTGTCTTTGTATTTTGACAGAATTAATGCTGAAGTTAGATAAAGACATTTTTTGGACTGAAGGAGTTGTATCTGCTTTGCCATTCAGAAGTCTCAGTGTGCTTTTATCAGTGACTATTTCAGCCTGCTTAGCAGCATGGCAGGCTCCACACATGCATTCTCTTCCTCACCCAGTCCCTCCATTTCATCTGGTTTTCCACACTAAACAGCTGGGATGGTTCCTCTTCTCATCCCAGGCTCAGTTTTCCAGTAACTGAAGAACAGAGAGTGTTCCTCCAGGCTGTGGATGATGGGCTCGGGAAGTGACGGCAAAGCCACTGAAGTTAGCTGAGTCTGGAGAGGCTCAGCTCTCTGGTGGTCATCCAGAGTTGGAATCAGGAACCAGTGAGTATTTCCAAAGAGTTGGAGGCGTAGGATCTGTTAACTTGAATGAAGTTATTAGCTAGGTAAGCATTTTTGTGAGAAAATTCTTCAGATTTATGAAGTTGTGTCCTCAAAAGGAGAATGTCCTTCAGCATCTCTTTTACTGGTCTATTGGTTTCAGGGTTTATCATCTGCAATGACTTGACTATGATGAATATTTGGAACCCCCAAAACAAAACTCTTTCTACCCTTTCCACCTCATCCATCAGAAGCAAACACACTTTAGGTGGATATGTTTAAAACCAAGTAGAAAATTCTGTTGCCATCAAATGTCACTCAGGTTTGTAACTCTGATCATTTTATAATGAGCTAAAGCCATGATAAAAAAATTATCCTGGGAATACAAAATGCCTTAGAGGATATGAGAAACAGCATGTCGACACAAAATACCAAGGTAGATTACAATGAAGCATTGAGTACTTTTTTATTTTTTATTTTTTAAATTTTATTTAAAGAGAAAAAACAAAACAAAACAAAATAAAGGGTAGCAACAATACAGAATTCCAAGGAAAAAAGGAAAAGAACAACAACCAAAAAACCCACTAAGAAATCATTACTTGACAAATTACATACTGATTTCTTGGAAACAGTTGTTCAAATTACAAAGTTAAAACTTGTAGACATTCAAGCAGTGAGACTGTTAACAGTTCTGCTCCATGATTTGACAAAAACAGCAATATGGTCATCCATCTTACCCACTCAAATATACATGCAATTATATCAAAAGAGTAAAATTAAACACAACAAAACAGAGCAAAGCAGATCACAAGAAAGCAATGTAAGAGACAAAAATTTCAAAACTAGACAATTGGAGATATTCACTCTCTATCATAATGACTCTTGTTTTCTTCCAAATAGTTGTCCATATTGTCACATACAGGGAATTCACATGAAACAACCTAGTATGGAATTGATCTGAGCAGGATGAGGAGGGCATTTCAGGTCTTCAAGACCAGACATTAGGGAAGCCAAGAATGGTGGTCATAGTAGCTCTCATTCTCCTCAATACAGCTGTCCATAACTTCATATGTGTTGAACTTAAACAAAACAAAGCAAGCTAAAATCACTTTGAACAAAGAGTGATAGTATTGCTGGATTTCACATCATGACATTATGGACTCAGCACTGGGTACTGTAGTGTTTCTTTTTCTTCAAAGTAGTTGTTCATTTCAACATGTGTTATATAGTTGGTTCTCATAAACCAACTATATAACACTATATAAGCACTACGCATGCATGAGTCTCTACATGTATATCTATCACTTCTGTATTAGAGGGAAAAACAAAACAAAGAAAGATAAAAGAAAACAATTCCTAGAAAAGCATGAGGCAAAAAACTCACAGAAAACCTCCATACAAGGTGATCTACAATAGTTACCATGATGTCTCAGCAGTATATAACAACATTAATAACAACAAAGCATTGGAGACATTATAAGACTTCAAAAGCAAGTAATAATCAAACCAGAGTGGGTATCTTAGTGAATCTTGTCATCTTAGGTGTAGTTGCCTATACTCTTTTACTTGATGCTATCAATCATAACAGATTTAAGTAAAATCAGTCTATACAAAGTAGCAATCTAACAAACCAGATTCAAATAAAATCAGTCATAATAAGACAGTATAAGTTATAAAGGGCTTCAGATTCAGTTGATAGGAAAATTAGGGATGATTATCATAATATGTCCTCTTATTTTTGGGATAGCTGACCATGTCCTCAAGTCTAGTGTAAGTAGACAAACTGGAACAGCACATAATCCATCCAGCAGAGTAGTGAGAAAAAAATGTAAATTTTAAATCTTGTCACCCAATTAACAATATTATCTGCCTCCCTTTTTTAGACAGTTCCTCCCCTTTCACTCCCATGGGGTGCACTGCTTGTTTTGGGTCCCACTGCCTCCCTATATAGAGCATCTCAATGGACCCTATCTCCTGATCTACTCTGCCTGTGTTTCTCTCTGTTAATATATAAAGGCCCTCTATATTAAAGATTATAGCCAATCTTCTCTGCCTCATTTCTGCTATTCTGTTTTTATGCCATTGGTTGTCTATTTCTCTGTTCCACTCCACTATCTGCTCCATTCACTGAGGCCTCTCTGCCACTGTTCCTGAAATGCTCGTATTCTTGTTCTCTCTCCCTAGAATGTCCTTCAGTATTTTTTGTAGGGTTGGACTGGTGGTCACAAATTCTCCAATTCCTCTTTGTCATGGAATCATCTTGTTTCTCCATTAATTTCTAGAGAGAGTTTTGCAGGATACATCAATCTGGGCTGGAGGTTGTTTTTCTTCAGGGCTTGAATTACTTCACTCCAAGCTCTTCTAGATTTGATGGTCTGTGTCAAGAAATCTGCTGTGATTTTGATGGGTTTTCCTTTATAGGTGATCTTTTTCTTTTCTCTGATGGCTTTTAATATTCTGTTCTTATATTGAATTTCTGGGATCTTGATTATTATGTGTCTGGGTGTAGCTCTGTTTTGGTTGTAGGTGGCTGGAGTTCTGTATGCATAATACCTCTGCATATCATTTCTGTTTTCTATACTTGGGAAATTTTCCTTAAGAATTTCTGTGAATAGCCTTTGTAATTCCTCTGTTTTGACTCCTGCTTCTTCATTCACATACTTTATTCTTAAGTTATAGATCCTCTTGTCATCTTCCAGTCTTTTTATCTTTATTGCCTGCTCCATTGTTATTTTAAGAAATCTTCCCTTTCATGGTCACACATTGCAAGCCTGTGTTCAATTTTTGATAGTCTATCTTTGGTTTCTTTCAAGCAGTTTTGCCAGCTTTCTGTGGAGTCTTTATTTACCTGGTAGTCTCTTTGAATCTGCTTCATGAATTCTAGTTTTTTTCTGAATTCTTCATTAAATTTGTCTCTCCTTTTGTGTTCCTCCATTCTTCTGTCTGTGTCTTCTTGAGAGGTGTGCAGCCCTTCTTTTATGAATCTACTTATGTCTTGTTCAATTTGAATTAATATTTCAGTTTTTGTCCCACTTACAAGGTTCTCAAGATATCTCTTTATGTCCACTAATGCTGTGTTTGATGTTGCATGTTTGCTGCCCTCAATCTCTTTTGTATTTAACTCTCCTGGATCAATGTTCTCAGGGTTGGGGGGCTGGGGTTTTTTTCTTATTTCTCCCTTTCATCATGTTTTTGCTTCCTTCCATACAAGTGTACAGTGTAATTCCTAGACCCTTGTCTTGTTGGTTAAGGCTCCTCTAGAGGTGGCAGGCTAGGAGCTTTAGCCTTCTTCAATAGGTTATCTGAGATTAGAGTTCACCCGCGGGCAGTGTGCTCTGGCTCCTCCCCTCAGGGCCAGTCAACCTTTGCAGGCCTTCATTGCATCAGTGTGCACCAATCTCAGGGAATTAATTTGTAGTGACTCACTGGGTCCCCGCTAGGGGCATGGCCTACTCCAGGCAGATTCCACCAATCCGCTCGATGAGGGGAGCAACCAACTGAAGCCACTTCCTTATGGAGTTAGGGCTCTCCTGCCCAAATCCAACATGTCTTCCAGTCGGTTTCCCCTTTCCCATGGGAGGGTCTTATTCCCATCCCTCATTGTGTGTTGATGCCAGTCCCCCAAAACTGCTGGGTTCCCTGACCTCTGACTTCAGCGCTGCTGTGGTGCAAATTAACTTATACTGTATTATTAATGACTGATCTTATTTGAATCTGGTTTGTTAGTTTGCAACTTTGTATTGACTGATTTTATTTAAATCTGTTATGATTGATAGCATCAAGTCTAAGAGTATAGGCAACTACACTGAGGATGACAAGATTCACAAAGAGACACTACAGTACCCAGTGCTGATTCCATTATGTCATGATGTGAAATGCAGCAAAACTATCACTCTTTGTTCAAAGTGATTTTAGCTTGCCTTGCTTTGTTTAAGTTCAACACATATGAAGTTATGGACAGCTGTATTGAGGAGAATGAGAGCTACTATGACCACCATTCTTGGCTTCCCTAATGTCTGGTCTTGAAGACCTGAAATGCCCTTCTCTTCCTGCTCAGATCAATTCCATACTGGGTTGTTTCATGTGAATTCCCTGTATGTGACAATATGGACAACTATTTGGAAGAAAACAAGAGTCAATATGAAAGAGAGTGAATATCTCTGATTGTCTAGTTTTGAAATTTTGTCTCTTACGTTGCTTTCTTGTGATCTGCTTTGCTCTGTTTTGTTGTGTTTAATTTTACCCTTTTGATATAATTGCATGTATATTTGAGTGGGTAAGATGAATGACCACATTCCTGCTTTTGTCAGATCGTGGAGCAGAGCTGTTAACAGTCTCACTGTTTGGATGTCTACTTTACATGTTTTAACTTTGTAAATTGAACAACTATTTCCAAGAAGTCAGTATGTAATTTGTTAAGTAATAATTTCTTAGGACTTTTTGTTGTTGTTCTTTTCCTTGGAATTCTGTATTGTTGCTACCCTTTATTTTGTTTTGTTTTGTTTTTTTCTCTTTAAATAAAATTAAATTAAAAGATATATGTATGAAATGAAAATGTACTTTGCCTGTGACATAGGTACATAGGCATGTGCTTTGGCAAAAAGTAGGATAAAATGTTATATATTTTTACATTTATTAGGTTTGGAGAGAAACCTTATAGGTCCAGGTGCAGGATACAGTGAAAACTGTTCAGTTCTGTGATCAGAAAAGGGATTTGTATGATCTTTATATCTTAATAGAACTTGTGAAAAAAAAACCCAGGAAGACTCTGGATGAACTGAGGATATTACAGTAAGTGAAACAAAATAGTAACAGTACAGTAACAAAACAGTAATTACTGTAGAAATCCACTTAGATGAAGTATAAGAACCTGATAAATTATTTGTGGAAAAAGATGGTAGTAACTAAAACTAGAAAAATGTGAAAAGGGATCTTTGTTTAAAGTTGTTTCATTGGCATAGAGTCTCAAATTATTAAAAAAGCTCTGAAGATCTCTTTCAGAACAATATGAATATACTTATATCACTGCATGGCACATTTAAAATCATTAAAATGGAGAATTTGTGTCACTTACTATCACAGTTTTTAAAATGAGAGGCTTTAGAAGATAAGTAAACTCTATGAAACATGATGAAAATAAATTCACATTCTTTGATAAAGCTCATAATGTGTTTTCTTCTCTTTTACCTAGGTTGGATGCTTAATATCTTAGTTTCCTTTACCTTAATCTCATTCTACATAGTATTCTTTCATTCATTTCTCTTTATTTCTAGCTTATTTTCATATTTCAGAGAACTCTGACTCTTAGATAATGATTTATCCATCAGTAATAGTTACCTTTCACTCCATCTTTGTAAATTTTATGGGAAAGTGGGCATGAAATGAGCATAAAATAAAAATGAAATGAGTTGAGATAAGGATAAATATGAGAGATAAATATGAATAGTTGTTTAATTTATTTTATATACCTCTGAATTACTTTTCTTTTGTATTCTTCATTTGCAAACACTGTACAATTTCTTGCTACCTTTTCCTTTAGACTCCTGTCAAGCTTTGTTTTCGCTTAATTGTAATTAGTTTTGAGTGCAAGATTTTAGTCATAGTGCTAAGCATGGTATTTGCTCTGTAGTGGTACTTTCATGATCATAACATTATTACTGTTACTACCATTGTTATTCAGGATATGTGAAAAATTGAAATAACAAGTAATACTCATTCATATATGAGCATAAATAACCAATTCAACTATCATTCTTAATAACACTATCTTCCCTGTTGCTTTAGATCTGATTGGATTAGCTGCAGCCCCATTGGATGGATCAATGGATGGCGTGAACCACTCTGTGCTGTCTGAGATTGTGTTTCTGGGACTCAATCACTCTTGGGAGATGCAGCTCTTCCTCCTGGTGTTCACCTCTGTGCTCTATGTGGCAAGCATGGCTGGAAACATCCTCATCATGTTTTCTGTGACCACTGACCCTCACTTACACTCCCCCATGTGCTTCCTGCTAGCATGCCTCTCCCTCATTGACTTGGGAGCCTGCTCTGTCACTTCCCCCAAGATGATCTGTGACCTTTTCAGGAAGTGCAAGGTCATCTCCTTTGGGGGCTGCATCACTCAGATCTTCTTCATTCACATGATTGGTGGTGTGGAGATGGTGCTGCTCATGGCCTTGGCCTCTGACAGATACGTGGCCATTTGCAGGCCTCTGTACTACTTGACCATCATGAACCCACAGACGTGTGTTTTGTTTCTGGCTGCTGCCTGGGGCCTTCGCTTAATTCACTCACTGTTCCAACTGGCCTTTCTTATTAATTTACCCTTCTGTGATCCTAATGTGATGGACGGTTTTTTCTGTGACCTACCTTGGCTTTTCAGACTGGCCTGTACCGACACTTACAAGTTGCAGTCCATGGTCATTATCAATAGCGGGTTCATCTGTGTTGGCTTCTTCTGTGTACTTCTCATCTTGTATGTCTTCATCCTGTTCACAGTCTGGAAATGCTCCTCAGGTGGTTTGTCCAATTCTCTGTCCACCATGTCAGCTCATATCACTGTAGTCATTCTTTTCTTTGGTCCAACACTTTTTGTTTATACATGGCCACACCCCAATTCCCAAATGGACAAGTTTCTTCCTCTCTCTGAGGCAGTTCTCACTCCTTTTCTGAATGCAGTCATCTACACACTGAAGAATAAAGAGATGAAGGCAGCAATAAAGAGACTTTTCAAACTGTTATTGATTTTTAAAAAGACTTCAAAATAGTATAATAAGGTTATTGCTTTGAATATCATGTGGCCTATAAGTGACATTTTAGAACTGGTAACATTTTTGTGCACAAATAATATGAACATTATTGTATTTTTTAAGAATGTTTCTCTGCTGGTAGAAGGAAGATTTAAAGAAATAAAACCTTAATTCAAAATTTATATTAATGGGTTATAACAAATATGTAGCAGTTATATTTATTTGTTTCTACCTGGGCTCTTTGCATCTTTTTTCTGTCAGGATAGTTTATTAGTATCTTTCAAATTATTTATATATTTACTTATAATCTATCTCATTTGTAACCAAGGTGCTAATTGTTTATCTGTCATTTATAATTCTTACTGTTAATAGTAATGGCTCATTTACTTTCTTTTACATGAGTTGCACAATATCCCCATCTCATCCAAGGTTTTCAGGCCTAGTACAATCTGTCAAGTTTTGCTTTTGACTTTGAAAATGTTGTTAGATTTCTACCAGAAAAATTTCTTCCATATAGATTTCATGTAGATTTTTACATGTAGTTATGAACAACCCAATCTCAAATGATGGATTCTAGTATCTCCTGTCTTTGTGTATTTTACCTTTCTGCTCCCCATTTCACTGCTTTACCTTACTAATTGCATCATTTTGTTTGAAATGATAATATCTTCAATCTAAGTGCAGTGAGACTGGGTATACATGAGATAAAAATTGATAGAAGTGATATGAGAAACAGACAAAATTGCACTCATACATGGAGACTAGACAGCTCTCATAATTGATAGAGAAAGTGTGCAAATAAGACAGAGAAGACTCATATGACATTCTTGTCCAGTATGATTCATTAATCGTTTATAGTATAACATACCAACCAACAATGGAAAAACACTTTGTTAAATGTGTCTGGAAGAGATCATATTCTAGAACATACCACAAATTTTACTAAACTTAAATGTAGTAATAATAAGCAAAATCATAAGAAATAATTATTAGTATAATTAAATTAAAAATAATAGTATAATGAAATTAAAAATAGCAAATTAACATTTGAAAGGTTTCCAATTATCTGAGAATTACACATTTCAAGCATGCATGGATCAAAAAAATCTTAAGAGTTAATTAGAAAATATTTTGAGCTGAATGAAAATTAAAATTCATCAAATGCATAAAATTCAGCTACAGAAACACTTGTAGTAAAAAGTGAAAACCACAATTTCTTTCCTTTTTGGTTTTTGAAATGGTTTTTCTAGATAATCCAGAGTGACATTGAGCTCACTATGTAGCAGAGGCTGGCCTTGAAATTATTGTCCTTCTGCCTTGCATCCCAGGTATTGCCATGGCTAAGTTCCAACCATAAATTCTGACATTAGAAAATGAGACAAAATGTAAATAAATACCTTAGAATCTCATTTTAGTATATTAGGAGAAGTTAAGTTAAACAAAAAGCAGAAGAAAAGAAGTAATAATGATAATGGGGGAAATATCCAAAATAGAAATTTATAAAATAACAATAAACCAAAAAACTAAATAAGATTTTTTAAAATGTGGCTATAAAGTTAAAACAAATTTAATCAGACTAACAGAGAGACAGAGAGAGAAACAGAGAGAAAGGCAGAGAGACAGAGAGACATTACACAGTTATCATTATAAATAGATCTGAATTCAATTCATACTCCAGAGAAATTCTGAAGATAACAAAGAAACAGTAGATGTAACTTGGTGATTTTAGTAATTTAAGTGAAAATTCTGTTTTTTAAAGGCATAAGACACAAGATAAAGTTAGTGAGAAATAATCTTATAGTCTCACATTAGTTTAAGGAGACCAAAAACCTAGTAAAAAACAAAAACAAATCAAAACAAAACAAAAAACTCAAAATTTTCAAAAGAGAAGTCCAGTGTATGAAAAATTCTATTAAGTAGTTAAGAAAGAAATACTACCAGTTTTTAGAACATAGTCAAGGAGAGAATATCTGTCAATTCAACACATGAAACTACTATTATCTTGATTTCAAAAAGATGCAAAATATTATCAGAAAAAAATTACAGAACAAAATTCACCACAAACATAACACAAAAATGTTCAATTAAATATTAACAAATTGAAACCAGATACATATAAATATAAAAATGCCACATCACCAATGGGTGGGGGCAAATAAAAACTGCACATGGTTCTGTAGTTAAAAATCAATCAACAGTTTAAAGGAATACAATCACATGTTTGCCTCGGTTGTGGTGAAAGGCATTTGACAAATTAAATATCCATTTATATTAAAAACTCTCTCAGCAAAAAAGAAATAAAAAGGACTTTGCTTATTCTGATGAAAAGAATTCACAAATCTTACAGCTAACCTCATACTCAGTGATTTAGGAGTGAGTCCTTCTTATCATTGGCATGAAGGAAAGGATGTGCTTAATTACTACTCCTAGGTGTCATGATACTAGAAATTCTAGCCAGTTCTGTCAGCAAGGTCAAGAAAGAACATATGGTTTGAAAGGAAGAAATAAAATTGTATGGTCTCAAGTTGAATCTATTTACCTTTTTATAGTTTTAGAGTTTATCCTTTGTGGCTGAGTAGTACACATCTTTTTTTATCCAGTCCTCAGTTGATGGACGTTTGAATTGTTTCCAAGATTTAGCTAATACAAATTGTGGTGCTGTAAAAATGGATACACATATATCACTGTGGTGTGCTATTTTTAATTCCTCTGGAAATATACCCAGAAGAGGAATCAAATGGGACCTCTAACTCTAACTTTCTGAGGAGTCTCCTTACTGATTTCCACAATGATTATATCAGCCTACACTCCCACTGAGAGTGGAGTAGGGTTCCTTTTCCCTGACATCCCCTCAGGTATTTGTCATTGGCTGATTTTTGAAGATGGCCATCTTTTCTGGAGTGAAATGAAATCTTACTGTTGTTTTAATTTGCATCTATCAAATGATCAGAGATGTTGAACATTTTTTCATATATTCTTTTGCCATTTGTATTTCTTCACCTGATAAAAGTGTATTCATCTCAGATGCACATTTTGCCATTTGTATTTGCCATTTGTATTTTTTGCCATTTGTATTTTTTGTCTGAGAAGTGTATTCATCTCAGATGCACATTTTTGTACTGGGTCTTTGATTTTGTGGGGTCCTATTTTTTTCAATTTTTTGTACGTTCTAGATAGAATTCCACTGTCTGAAGGAAAACTGGCTAATTATTTTTCTCACTCTGTGGGCTGTCTTTTCACTTTGTTGATGATATCTTTTGTTGTGCAAGATTTTTAAGAAGATGAGATCCGATTTGCTGATTCTTTGAAGAATTTCCTGTGCAGTCTGAGTTTTGTTCATGAATTCTCTACCTACAATTATGTCTTCAAAATTTCTACCTAGTCTTCCAACAGATTTAGTGTTTTTGTTTTAATACTTAGTTATTTGATCCATTTTGACTTTAGTGCATGTGCTAGAAATGTATCTAGTTTTAGTCTTTGGTATGTAAAGAGCCAGTTTTTCTAGTACCATTTATTAAGGTGACTTTCTTTCTTGCAGTGAACATGTTTAGTCCATTAATCAAAGATCAGGTGGCTGAGTGTGTTTGTAGTTTTGTCTGCATCATCTAGTCTGTTTTTCTGGGCCTCAGGTCTGTTTATTTTTTACAGTACCATACTTATTTTACCAAAGTAACTTTATAGTATAATTTCAAGTCAGGGATTGTGATGCTTCCTACCCTGCCTTTGTTTTTCAGAATTGCATTTGCTATTCCATGTTTCTTCTGTTTACAAATTAATTTTAGGAATATTTTCTCTAGCTCTGTGAGGTATGCTAATGGTATTTTGATTGGGATTGTATTAAATCTGTATAACAGTTTTGCAAGTATGGCCATTTTTATAATATTGGGTCTTCCTATCGATGAACAAGGAATAACTTTCCATTTTCTGATAGCCTCTTGAATTCTCTTTTTTAGAGTGCTGTAATTTTTAAAGCATATAGATCTTTTACTTCCTTTCTTAGGTTAATTCCTATGTATTTCATTTTTCTTGGATGCTATTGTGAAGGGTATGGTTTTCTTACTTTTTCTCTCAGTGAATATTCAATATTGTTAATGTATGAGTTATTGCTAACTTGATCCATAAATTTAGAAAGATCCCCAAAAAAATTCCAACACATTTTTAAGCTGTAAAAGCCTTATTCTAATATTTACATGAAAATTTAAATGAATCAGAATAACTAAAAAACAATTTTAAAAGATAAAACAAATCTGAATTTCAGCCTATGTACATAGTTCAATGTAACAACAACAGTAAAATATTCCAGAAGTAAACTCATGTAAATATATGCAATCACAATTCATTAGAGAATAAGTGATATTTTCAAATACATTGTACTAGAACAATTAAACGTATTTTTTAACAACTTGGTTCTTGGCATTGTATCTTAACATGTTATACAAAAATTTATTCCAAACATGTTCTAACTTAAATGTTAAATTTAAAACTTTGAAATTTCTACACCAAAATATTGGAGAAATTTTTCACAAATTTGGGATGAAAAATATTTCTTTTAGAAATGACACCAAAAATGAAAAGTGGCAAATTGAACTTTATTAAAATTAATTTTTTTCCTCAAGTAATAGAAGCTTTTTAAAGTTTGTATGGTAGATTACATAGGCTTCTTTGGTGATCAGGTAGGTATTCTACCAAGAAATGTTTGAAATACAGAGATGGTGACTTTATGGATTTTAAGATCTGGGCTCCATAACTGAAAGTTTCGCTTTCATTTATGGCAGTTTTCCATAGTCCAAGGAGTCACAGTACACATTCTCAAGGGCAAAACTAGACCTCAATTTGCAGTGGTTCAAAGTATTTCTGGGAATCTTTAATCCATTACAGGAAAATGGAGGATTAATTTGTTGTAATATGTATGAATGCAAAGTTTACATGGATAGGTATTTGTAGCCCATGAAGCATATCACATATTTTTGTCACAAAGGTCTATAAACATGGGTGTCTCAAACCAATGTTTGTTTTTTGTAATATTTCTATTGATGAATTATTAATTTTAATTTTATGAGTATTATGTTAAACAATGAGCATTTAAAAGGAAAAAATCACAAAATAAAGTATTGCATTTTTAATATTTTAAAAACATCAAAGTTTTCAATATTGACTGGTTTTTGGTGTACATAGTCTGAAAAGAATAACAGAAATAAGTTCCTATAAGAACTACAATGAAAATACCCATAGCACTCTACCAAAAAAAGGTCTTCACTTCAATTATCACACCTAAGATAGACGTCACACGAGAGAAGACCAAGTTCTACACACATGCATTGTTTGCACTGACAGCACAAGTGTTGAACTCCCCTGGCCTTTTTGTAGGACACATTTCACATCTTGCTATTTTGTCAGGAGGTTCTTATTATATTATGCAAACTGTAGTTAACAAGATCATAAAAGATCAATAAATTAAGTATTAAATTCTTAGTATGTATTGGACATTTTGAGTAAACAAATTTTCACATCCTCTGTGTATTTGTCTATAAAACCTAACATAGAACATCAGAAATAAAACCATGTGAATTGCAATGTAAACAAAAAGAAATTTACCACAGTAATAATTACTACTTCAACTGTCATATCCAAGGCAATCTTCACACATAAAAACTGCACCTTCCATGCACATATCTTGGTTACACTGAAAGCATATGTGAATAGCTTTTCTTTCCTATGTGGCAGATCATTCTTTCCACCTCTCTTCTCTTTTAGTGTTGTCAGGAGCTTCCTTCTGTATTGTACAACTGGCACTTAGCAGGGAAATAAGATATCAATAAAATATCAAATGTGTAATGAGTGTTTAGAATAAACATCAACATTTTCACATCAGTTGTTTACTTGATTACAAACCTGAAGAGATAACATGAGAAATAAAAACTATGTGAATTTCAATGAAAATACAAATAGAACTCTATGACAAAAATAATCTTTGCTTCAACTGTCACATACAATGCAGTCTTCACAAATGAATACTGTATATTTCCTATGTAAATATCACTTGCACTGGTAGTGTATATGTTTTTTTCCTGTCCCTTCTTGTAGGGCACAGTTGATATCTTTTTGGGCTTTCTGTTGTGATAGTATGTATTTGGGGTGCTGTACCTGCCTATTCACTTGTCAAGTGTACTTCATAATTTTTTACATAGTTTTACATAGTTTCCTGAGAAGAAACATTTAATTAATTAATTTTATTTTAAAAATAAAAACAGGAAAAAAGGATAGAAATGATATACAATGTCAAAAAAGTAGGAAATTAACACTAGTTAATATATTGCATATTGTTATCTTAGAAATAGTTGTTCAGATTACAAGATTTAGGCACAAGAAATGATCAAACAATGAAAGCACAAATTGTTCTTTTAGATGAACTAACAGAGATTAGTGGTATAGTTATCTAGTGTGTGTGTGTGTGTGTGTGTGTGTGTGTGTATTATACTGATAAGTAATCTCTTATGAATTCCATTCCCAATCCTCTAAGAAATACCTCCATGGTATTTGGCATTTGTTATTTTTTAACTATCCAATTATTTGTTCAGGATTCAGTAAAACACAACTATTTGCCAATGCTTTGTATTTTGAATGACATCACAGTTTGCTGCATAACTCAACAATACCTACTCTGCATTTGGTTTTGTTGTAGAAAGTCTGAGGCTTCATCTGAGGCTTCTCTTTTGTTGAGGTTTCCTTATCAATATTTCCACCATGGTGTAATGCTGACATTAGCAGTACCATTTTTTTCTGCCATATATGAGACTGATGAAAATCCTTCTGAAATCCAAGGATTGCACTATCCAATTTTCTGTTTTGAAATTGCAACATTTCATTGGGAATTTCTGCTTTGCTCCCTTGTACAGATCCTGTGCTGGTTAGTGTGTGCTCTGTTAGCAAGTGTAACATCAATTGGAAACTGGTAAACCAACTGTTAAATGTCACATTCCACTTAGTTGGAAGGTGGAAGCAACACGTATATTCACAACATTATTTGGTTTATTACTATAACATAAGAACTTGATAACTGAGTTGCAGAATAAATTTCTAAATTTAAAGACAAATAAGTCTTCACATCTACATAGGCATAAATTTTCATGCCATGTTCTGACCTATTGCTCTTCCATAATTCTTTTACATTCCTGTGATTGCCATGAGAAAAGCCCTGCTAAGAACAGCAGACCTATGAATGCTTGCAGTTCAGCTGGGGAGCTGTCAACATAAACAAGTATTTGAATGCAGCTACTGGTTCATTTTACTTGAATTTCAGCCTTTAGATTTCACAGCATCTTGAATCATTTCATCTGTTACAGTTTCCAACACTGAATGGCAGTGCTGACATATTTTCATGCCTGCCAAGATCCTCACTATAATTCACACCTAATTCTAACACTGGATTGTTACATTTGGTTGTGTGACCATTTTGCAATCTTTTTTTTTTTTTTGTACCAGGGATCGAACTCATGACCTCGTGCTTGACAGACAGGTGCTTATGCCACTGAGCTAAATCTGCAGCCCTATTTTGCAACATTTTAGCAAGTCAAATATGTACTCAAACTTCTGTTTTCTTCATCATCTGAATCAAGGCAGTCAGCATTCTCCATGTCTCTTTATCAGTGAATTCTGGTGCTGTTTCACTGTTTCAGGAACTTTGGCTCACATGACCACCTAAGTCATAATAATTATCACACTCCCACACCAGTCTTCTGTTATACAAACCTATATTTTACCTTAACAGATCATCTTCACCATCCATGCAGGAGTAATATGATGATTCATTTTTTACCTCCAATACTTGCAAATATGGTTTTTCCTGTGACATTGTACTGAATTGGGTAACTTCTATCAGAAAAATCAGAAGGAAACTCTTTTTAAAAAACAAATTTTTGAGTGCTGTGCATGTGTAATACCCTCTGCGATGCTCAGGTAAACATCCACAAAACCTGATAGATGGAGCATCATGTGGGTTCAAATCCTATTTTGGCAGTTTTGCATATGTGCACACACCTTGCCTTTCATCTTGCCAAGTAAAAAGATTGCTTCTTGTAGCCCTCAGGCAAAGATGCTGAGACACATAGCCAGCTACTATTACATTAATGTAAAAATTTATACTAGAAAAATAAGGGATGTGCTTATGGAATCCAGTGTTATGCTCCACGGGCCTACATTTGGTACTGGGGATGTATAAAAGTCTTTTTCCAGAAACAGTTAGACCTAAGCCTCACCCTGAGTCAGCACCATTCACAGACTAGGGGGAGAGAGAACAAGACAATACCAGCAAGCAAGCCCTGCCTAGGAACCAGTATCATGTACAGGCCACTGCAAGGTGGGGTACAACCAGATCCAAGCCTCTCCTCATGATTCAGCACCATTTGTAGACTGCGGGGAGAGAAAACAAGGTAACACCAAGAAGCAAGCCCAGTCTGGGAACCAGTGCCAGGCATGCCAGTCTTGGAACAGCCAGACCCCAACCCCTTTTGGTGAGCAAGCTGGCAAGCAAGAGGTACCAATTCTCTACCCCTCCCCTCCATAAGTGACTGGCTGATCTGAAGAAACACAGGCTATGATGATAGCTATTAAGATGAAATGCAATTGGATGCCTGTGTTGATAAGGTGGTTCACTG
Organism: Dolichotis patagonum; assembly: GCA_004027295.1. Classification (NCBI taxonomy): domain Eukaryota; kingdom Metazoa; phylum Chordata; class Mammalia; order Rodentia; family Caviidae; genus Dolichotis; species Dolichotis patagonum. The sequence goes on from PVJX010026664.1 coordinate 17,744, forward strand.
ACATTGCAGGTGTAGGGCCAGTGGTCTGATCATAGGTTCAGAGGATAGTGGTATGCCATGTGACATCTAGAAGGGTATCTCCTTCTCAGGCTTGTAGCCATTGTTGATTCCCTAGGGTCTTGTTTTAAAGTCCTGTATCATTTCCATTATTTTGTTGGGTTGGGTTTTATTCTCTTTTCTTTTGTTTGATTACGTTAAATCCTATCTATTGAGCAGCTATTTCAAAGATGAGTGGCTATTTCAAAGATAGCAAGACATATTATGGTAGCAATTTTGCATTTGCTATTGTATTGTTTTGATGTTCTTATTGCATTCATTGTTTTATCTTTATTGTTTTTATTCTATTTTTTCTGTTTGATTTTTACTATGTCTGAAGTTATCTGCAGCTATTTTGAAAACAACAAAAGGCATTATGGTAATTATTGCTGACTTTGTAATATCTTGAAGTTCTGTGTCACTTACACTGGTTTGTTTTGATTGGCTTTATTCTGTTTTATCCTCTGTAAAATAAAATAAAAATATCTTTTTGCTTAATTGATTTAGGATAAGGATGAGGGGAAATGAGATCTGGAAACACAAGTATTATGGTTTAATTTAAAATTTCCCTCTAAACTCTCATATTTTGGAACTTGATTGGATTATTAGAGTGCTATACTCTTCACTAGATTCATCAATTGATGAGTTCATAGCTAAATGTGCTTTTGGATGATGGAGTCTGGTAAGAGGTCACTGAGGGCATGTAATTTGGCAGTATGCATTCTTGTTCTTGGATCCTCCCTTTTCCATCTCTGCTTCCTGATCACAATGGTATGAACAGCTTCCTCCCACCATGTCCTTATGCTACATTATTTCTGCCTTGGAGCTTAGTGACCATTGCCCAAATCCACTGAAACAGGAAACCAAAATAAACCTCTCTTCTTTTAGGTTGTGGGTATTGGGTGTTGCACTTCAGTGACAGCAAAGTTACTAACATAGTTGGAAAGTGACTAATATAATTATAAAATGAATGGTTCAGAAACTATAAGATTATTGGCAGTGACCATTAAATACACATTGCACTTAGTGGACATAAATTGAAAATGTGACCAATTGACATTATTTATATTTTTTGTGGCTATGGATATCTACAGAGATGAAAGATTTGGTAGCTAACAAGTTGGATTTAACTAGCATTGTTGTTTTGCTAAGTGAATAAAACCAAATTAAAAGAGGGTAAGTGAATTGATCTCAGATTTGAAAAAGAAAGAAAGAAGGAAGGACATTAATGGGGCAAGAGGCAGTAAAATATGGGAAGGTGGCTGTAGTGGAGTTCAATAATACTTACATTTGAAATGCTGAATGGAGTGATCCAACTAAATCCATCATTAAATCCTATAGATAACCAAATACATGGCTAATCTATCATTTCAGAAATTCCTATACCTAGTTGAAGTAATCACATTTCTTGTCTTTTTATACATGCTGCTTTCTAACTGGCTTACCTTCAGTAAATCTGGAGTCTTGAAATTCTATCCCATACATCATAGCTAGATATTTATAAATGTCAAGTCTCACTTTCTTACAGTGTGGTCCAACTCCCAATGGTTCCTCTGGCCTTGAGGGAGTGCACAAACTATTCTTTTCACAGAGAATCCTCCTTCCACCACTATTTGTTTACTTTTACTTATCCATTAGATTACTGTTTCAGTTTCTAGATCAAACAATGAAGGAGAAAAAAACAAAAACAAAACCACCACTACCACCACCACAACAAAAAACAAGTAAGAGAGAGAGAGAAAACACCCATTTTCTGTTTTCCCTCTTCTATCTCTAGTAGACAACATGTAGAGACAAAGTCCTGATCCATGCTGATCCATGCCAGAAAGCCAGCAGTAGCTTTTTGGTAGCACAGTGGATAATCTCAGTGAGCTTGTACCTCTGGTTGAGACCAGACTCAATAAACCTGCAGCCATCAGTGCACCTTCCATGGGCTTGAGTGTACCTGGTCACCACTAGGCAAAGCCAGCAGCCACTCTGAGTTCTGAGCTCAGCCAACCAATCTCTAAGATGGCTTATGGTCAACCACTTTCTTGTGTGGGATGACTGAGCCCTCAGAACTCACTGCCAGGTAGTGCAGTCCTTCACATACACTGTTATCCTTCGCTGCTGCATCTCTCTGTGGAGGCCCCTGGGGTTGCCAGGAGTCACCTTATGGCCACTGGCTTGAACTTCCATTCTCCTGTGCAGTGAGTCTTGTCTCAGGGAGAAGGTACTTCCAGCTACCTCCTCTTCTTCTTCTTCATCATTGAGCTTTCTCTCTTCACTCTCTCCATGGGCTTCAATTCATACTTTAGATCCTCGGCTTCTTTTTAAATTACATTTTGAATTTTCCAAAATTAATTTTTATTACTTTATATCTTCTGTCATGTATTTCTTTCATTTCTGTTTTACCTGCCATTCCAGAGGAAAAAATAATGAAAAATTCTTAGAAAAATTGTTCCCTACTTGTTCATGGCATAACCTTTTTGATTTTGTGTATGCTATCTGCCTATATTATGTCACATTCCTTTTTTTCTCTTCTTATAGTATTTTCATATAAGGCACAATCTGCTTTGTTTCCATAATTGGCAAGTAAGAGTTTTCTATATTTTGGAATATAATATGGTGTTTTGATATAGTTACACCATATCAAATTTTCAATCAAGCTAATTAACATATTTATCATATTACCAACTTGTAACATTTTATAATGAGAACATTAAAGTAAGTTTTTTTGAGAATATTGAAATGCACCATTCATTTTTACATAGTTGTGTTCATCAAGCAGTGCAATAGATCACTGAAGCTTATTCCTAGTCTAACTGAAACTTTGCAGCCTTTAATCAATTTCTCCTCATTACCTTCTTCTATCCCCTTCTAATGTTAATGCTGTCAATCTTTGAATAGTTTAGACATTTGTGAAAGCATATTGTGGAAGGGTTAACTGATGTAGAATAGAAGATATCTGAATTCCAGATTTTCTGTAGAACACCTTTTGTGTGCAGGAGACTATTGAGGGCTACTGGTTTGAAGTAAAATCATATTTGTTAATTTTATAATTCTGTGTGTCTGGTGATTTATCCTTTTCTTTCTCCTCATGCAATGAGAATTGACATTTCTGTCTGATCCCTGCTATTGCCTTTTTTATATTTCCATTACACACTACCTGTGGTCTAATATTCCTGATTGTTACATCGGAACATTTAAGGTTTTTTCCTAACACTCTGTGGAGTGAGGGTTCACATATTCTAGTATTTCCATTGCAAGTAAATATTACTCATTTCTGCTCTCTCTGTACTTGTCTCAGATGAGATGGCTGACCTTTATAATTAGCTCAGGATTTTTAGATGCATGTGTTTTATTTTGACATTTAATCTTCTCCTGTTCCAATATTTCCATGTGCAAGTTTTTCTTTATATGTTGTGGTTTGCAATATAAGTATTTTCTAATCTTTCTAAACATGGAACTTACATTTACATTTCTTCTCCTGGTTTAAAGACAGGGAAAGGAAGAAGTGATTAAAGATGCATTACTGAGACTGGAAATTTCAATTTATTTATACAGTTATGGTTGAGCGAAGGTATTATTTTAACTTGTTGACTTTTATAAGGCAGACACAGAAAGGCAAGTACTCCATGATTTCACTTCTATTTGTGAAATCTAAAAAGGTTGATCCTATAAATGTTAGAGTAGAATGGCCTCTGCCAGAGGCAGATAACAGTATAGACAGTGGGATAGGAAAATGTTCATCAGTGGGGATTAACTTACACTTACATAGAAGAAGTTTTGATATGTTATATGGTAGATGAGTTTAAATAACAAGTATGTTTTATAGATGTTAAAAAGCTAGTAAAATTTCTTTTGAGAATTTTTAATCATACATGTGTGATAAACATTTGAGGAGATGGCTTCACTGTGATTTAGATATTATACAATGTGACAAGTAATAAAACATCACACAATACTTCTAAAATATGTGGTAGTTTTACATTTGTATGTATTAGTTAAAAGTGTAAATTTAAAAATTGTTCCTGCTTCATGAATATTTTGCGTAACATTCCAAGATTTTTGTAAGGAAGTTTAGTATAATAAAATGAGAAGAATAGTTTAAGAGAGTCTTAAATTTATTTAATATCTGTGTATGTTTGGATGAAAACTATTTTGCCTGAGAGCTCATGGCAGCAGCAAGCTTGCTTCACACTCTAGTTGTGCAAATTTGACAGGACACATATATGGTATGTTATTTCTGTAGTCACTTTAAACTTTGTGTTTTTTAAATAAATGTATTGTTTTATTTTCTTATATGAAATGTCATGATTTGTATCTCTGTGTTAGTTTTCATACTTTTCCATATATTGATGTTTAGGTTGAATGATATGGTAGTCCTAACTGAAGTGAGAAAAGGCAAAGGTTTCTATATCATAACAAAGTTAAATGTCTACCATTTTCCCAAATTAGTGGCATAGCTGTCTTTTGTACCTTGGGAAAAAACAACTACCACAGGCCATGTGAGCTCAGTCAGGGGATTCCAGATCTGAGCAGTGTCATTTGGTCACTACATTCTGTTGTTGGTATCAACTGCCACTTACTGTTTATACAACTACTTGTGTATAGATGTGTTTGATCTTGTTATAGTGTATCTATCTGAATTTTCAAGATGCTATTTTATTGGTTCCTTTGGCAAAACAGGAGGGTGAGAGGGACAAAAATAAAATATGTAGTGAGTGAATCAGGAGTCAGGTTTCTGTGTTGTAGTGTTGAAAATGTTCTCTTTAGCATGAGGTCAGTCTTCTGTGTGTCAGTTTGATGTGGGTACTAGAGAAAAGGGTGTAGCAAGAATCAAGCACCATGTTTTTCAAACTTTGTAAGTGTCCTGTATGCTCTGTCACTGCCTTTATCTCCTTTTACATTATAAATTTAGATATTTTGCATAGTTGGGTCTTTGTGTTTCAATTTTTGCTTGTATACTGCTTTCCCTCAGGAATCTTATTCACTCTTGTGTATCCAACTGTAACTATGGCATAGATTTATGTACAATTTTATATTGGATATGTATTTCTTTCAATATATCCTATCTTGAATATGCACTTAGACATTGCAGTAGTACCTAAAATGTATTTACCTCACATGAATGTGATCATCTATTTTCTACACTTCTACAAATTCAATGGCTAACTGTCATATTTCTGAAGACACACCCCTGATTTTCATATCTACTCATGCTCCGTCTCAGTACTATCTTTGATTTCACTGACCTTCATGTTCTCTCCAACTTTAACCAGTCACCGATTCCCATGGATTTTACTTCTCATTTTTAGGCTATGCATTAGAGTCTTGTAGCTAAAACTATGTTCTTATGAGTCTGCATAGCCTCTCAACTGTGCTCAAGTTCAAAATTCTTTTAGCTGGATTCTTTCACCATGTGGTCTCATTCCCCCATTTCACTCATCACACAGATGGCGAATTTTCTCAAGTCCTGGCTCCATTATAAAGATTATATATATATATATATATATATATATATATATTCCATATAAAGGTTAAATTTTTTTCATTTGTTATCATCTATAATTCTATAGCCTCTCTGTGCCTCTTTAGGGCAGGTAATAGAAGGTTTGCCTTTTTTTCTCTTTGTTTAAATACAACTCAATATCAAAGTCAGGAGCAACTATCAATCAGTAAATTAAAGGCAAAACATTAATATTATTTAAGTTCTCTTTCAAAAATCTATGTTTCCGGGAAAAAAGACCACTGGATTTAATACTCTGTGAATTACTCACATTATCTTTTCCTTTTAAGCTTTACTTTTAATTTTATTTTTCTTTGTTACTGTGCAGAGTTTAACTAATTTCTCCCTATTTATCATAGTTCTGATCTTTTTTCTCTGCTCCAGTTTTTCTGTATCTCAGATTATTTTATAGATTTCAGGAAAATGAGTGAAATGCTGGTGTGATACTTAAATGTTACCTCATATCCAGCAAAAACACAATACAATGTAAAGCTTTTTAAACCTGTGTATCACTAGTTATGTCTTGTATAAGTTTTAAAAGGAGAATTTTTTAAAGGAAACATTTTCTCTTATGCATGTTGAAAATATGATGTAGAAAAGAGAACCAAGAGTACTGAAGATATTTTTTTGAATGTATGGTTTTTCTGCATAGTTGGATCATTAATTGAGCTTGTCAGTGTAGATCTATCCACTTTCTCCATGTAACTGAGTATATGAATTAGAAACACAGGACAGTAAATATTCAAATTTATCTTCATCTTGTATGAGTAAGTTATACTGTGAACATGGTATATCTCTTTCCTTTCCTCTTTACTCATCAGTTTCTAAAACACCAGTAATGTGTTGGTCCCTTGTGCTACCTCCATCCTCCAGCTGTCCTGTGTTTCCTGCTCTTGAATGTCTACAGCACATCTCCACTCAATTCTCATTGGTCTTGCTATTCATTCCACATATATCATATACCACTTTACATTGTGCTTTTTATGTGAACAATTCATGTATGTTTACCAATTTTCTTGGTTCTTTGATTTTATAGGAGTTAGAGAAAGAACAAATCAGTATGAAGAATTGTCAATACAATTACATAAAGAGATTGTGTTTGGATTGAAACTTTGCAGAGACCAGCATCTTAGCCTGACTATTTGGGACTGGTAGGCCCGCCCTTCATCTGCAGGGAACTTCCTGGAGACTGGCATCTTGGCCAGGTCTGTTTGGACCCAGAGCCCCACCCTTCATCTGCAGGAAATCTCCCAGAGACCAGCATTGCGGCCTGACTCTTTGGGACTGGGAACCTCCCAAACCCGCAGGGAGGCCTGGGCTGTTTGGATTGGGAACTTTGCAGAGACTGGCATCTCAGCCAGGTCTGTTTGGGATTGGGAACTTTGCAGAAACCAGAACTTTGGCCTGACTCTTTGGGACCTGTAGGCCCACCCTTCACTTGCAGGGAACCTCCTGGAGACCTGCCTGGGACAAAGCACGGTGGCCTGGCCTGCCTGATATTGCACAGGCTCTGGGTTGACCACGCCCAGCATCCACCTTACAACTTAGGGAGACAGGAGCCCACAGAGGGGAGTTAGGACACTGTGAGGAAGCCAAGAGCCTGTGGGGGAGCCACTGCCCCTCCAGGAACTGAGGGTGCAAGCAGTAACTTACCACACATGCAGAGAAAGCATTGGAACACTGCTCAAAGCAAGGAAATATAGAAAAATGACAAAAGGAAAGACCAAAAGGCAGGCTTAAAGCCCTAGCCCTCCCCAAGAAAGCTTAGAAGCTGTGTGCATAGAAGAAAAAAGAAGCCATACACCTGAAATGTCTGAAATGATATCAAATGAAATAAATGTGCAACTAGGGAAAGCTACGGAGAAATTCAAATCAGAAATACTTGCCCAGGTAAAAGAAGAATTGATAAAAATAGTGAAAGAAATAGTGAATGCATCAAGTGAAAACACAGCTAAAAAATTAGAGGAACAAAGAAAACAGATAGAATCCCTGAATGAACAATATAAGAAACAAACAGAATGCAAAAAGCAGATTCAAAGAGATATACAGGAAATCAAAAATTCTATTGAAAGCTGTAAAAACCACCTCAATGAAAGTGAAGATAGAATTTCAGACCTCAAAGATAAGATTGCAGCCAGTGAGCGGGAAAGACAAGATCTTTTAAAAATAAAGAAGCTTCACGCCCAGGAAGTCTCCCAGAAAGCAGCATCTCAGGCTGTCTCTTTGGGACCTGAAACTCCCGGATCATAGAGTGGCCTGAGCTGTTTGGATCGAAAGTCTGCGCAGACCTGCATCTCGGCGCGACTCTTTGGGACTGGGAACTGCCTGG